>JBBHEA010000057.1:0-45412 GCA_038088235.1 Zacco platypus | reverse complement strand
TCATTATTCAATTTTTAAATAGTTGCGATAAAATGATAACCTGATGATGATTACGTGCATGGTTGAAATGCTGGAGTTAGACAGTCTTGATGTTTAATAATGTAGACGTCGTCATAACAATTTAATTTGAGGTTTTCTAGGTAGCATTTATGATAAAGACATAACAGCCATGAATGAACATTATATAGAGTCATTTTTTCAAAATTACTTTATTTTGTGCAAGTGTATATATTTTTGAGAATATAGATAGTTGTTGATCCTTAAGGTAGAAAAAGTTTGAATAAATAAATTCATATATGCTAATGCACATCATATGACACATTCATCTACAAATTCTTGGTATTTCATTACCATTAGTAAAATAGGAGTATAGAAACGAATAAGCAATTAAATACGTTTCAACGAAATTCGTTGATCCAGACAATGACCGGTTAGTTGCCTAATCCATTGATCTTTCTCATTTTAGCCCCTAATGGTAAGTTCCCACCATTTACGATATTGAAATGAATGTCATCATCTTTTCCGTAGAAGTAATTAGTTTTACTAGGATTCTAAAAATATTTTACATAATATTCAACCAATTAGAAGTATATTCGGATGCAGGTATCAGTAACAGTGTTCCTCCATCCTTGATGATAGTGTTTAAACTAGTAAAATGGTAAATTTATTATTTATTATTATTTATTATTATGAATATTGTTTCATGTTTATGAGAATTTCACTATTTTACATGGTTTCAATAGAATAGTAATATTTTCATAATGTAAAAGTATTTCAACATTTCACTAATCGTTTTCCACTTGGATGGTATAGTTCACTTAGCATCATGAATAATATTTTTTAATAAAAACTCAAAAACAAGAATGTGTGATTATCTTCGACTCAGTGAAAAGAAAAAAAATATAGGCAAATTAAAATTACTTATTATGTTTGAATGAGCAGAAAATATCCAAACCATTATGGGGGACGAAATAACTTTATGTTCAAATCACTAGGAAACCCTAATAATAAATTTTTAAGGTTTTCAATCAGATGACTGAAGCCTTATGAGGCCTTGCTTGTTGGGCATATACACAAAACACATTACAACGTAACACACTTGAGTGGAACAAAAGCTACATGGTGAACGTCGGCTAATATACTACTCGGATAATGAGTTGGATTTTCTTAACGGGTGGTGTCATTGTCTCCAACGTAAGATGAACACTATTTTCTCTGTAAATAAATGGGCATCGAGACAGAGGTTTGTATGATTTATTCTAAGGAATGATTGAATATATGGCTTTCAATTTAGTTATTTCATTTATAATTGTATTTTCTAACAAACCACTCAATAAAGCTGGTAAACTGGGAGGACAAGGTGGTAAGTTTGTCTAATATAAGCAAATTATTCCGCCTTTTGCTCTAACTTTTGTCAAATTTACTCCATGTACTGTGAAAATAGATTGGCGAAATATACTCTAATTCAATGGATTATTTGAGTTTATTTTGACGCTTGTGTATAGATCGCAATAACAAGAATGTGTTTGACAGAATACATTGTGTTTTAAAAATTATCGAATCATGAATTATCAAAACGTTTCACTTAAAAAGGCAACGGCCAGTTTAACAGACCGGGTAAATTAGCGATCAAGAAGTCACCAAACGCTAAATTTATGCATTAGGGATAAAATGTTGCACAGTAAAAATGCTAGTTATTCCATATGCATTGTATTACCGGACTACAAAGATAATTTCCCCATTTGACATCTCCTTATATCCTATAACACATTATTTCTTCTCCTATAATAAATCATAATATCATGTGGATACAAGGAAATCTTTTTTTCAGCGTACAGAATACTGTATTGCGATTGGATATCCTATTTGACACATTACTACAGGGTGCAGGTCTCATCTCGTGGAGTGAATTATGCTATGCGTTGCACATAATCCGATGAAGTTTTGGTACAACCTAATATTTATTTGTAGACAATTCACATGGACCAAATAGATCGTCTTTACCGCGTACAATCAAATGTTGTTGTTTACGAGCAAAACATGTATCCTGTAAATTCGGGAAATCCTGCAAAATATAATTATCGAAAATAAAATATGGTTGTAAAAGAAAAAATGGAAATTTTGTTGAAACTGACTACTGTTCGTTACATTGACATAGTCGTATTGATAAATTTAAATGTTTGCAATAAGTATTCAGAGGTTCACCTTCAGGAAATTTGAAAACATGTCAAAATGAACAAAATAGTGGTAACACCTACCAAAACAAAATCACGAGTAATTAAAGTAAGATGGAAACACACGATGTTAATTGTTGAAAGAATAAATAATTCAAATTATAAACACAAAATGTTTGAATAAGAAAACAGTATCTGATTTCATTAATGAAATTGTAATGAGATGGAATGCCTTAATAACTATATCAAAGACTGGAAAACTGGAAATAAGGTACAACTGGTGAACTCAATTTTAAAAGCAATGCATAATAATCGATATGGTGAAATTATGTAACAACTGAACTAAGTTTCTCAAGAACATCTAATGTTATTGTTTCAGCAATTATTGTCCTCAGTGTTGATATGCATAACAAACTGAGTTTCAACGCAAAAAATGTTGGTTAGATAAGCATCAGTGAATTGTTATTTATTTTGGTCCAATTCATGGCTTTGTTTGTTATTGTTTTTCATATGATTTAGAGTTTTATATGTATTTAAAAATTTTGGTACACCGTTTTGTTTTCCTAAAACAACTGGAAAATCAACATAAGAAAAATTGTTTCCCTAAGCTATATTGGATAATATCTTGTCTGGAAAATAATTCCAATCAACCAGGTGGTATTATACTGCTTGAAGCTTCACGAACGAGGAAAATGCGGGTTATGACCACGAGATTCAATGCATCTCACATATTTTCAAAACAATCTGTTTAATATTAGTTGTATGATGTAATTGTGTTTCGTGTGGCTCACATCGCTGGTCACGCTTAAGAGAACTTCAATGTCTAATAATCTTTCGTTGACGTTTTCTGTTCAAAAACATTCATCGTTTCTACTTGGGAATGCTTATGGTTACGGAAATGCTGATGGAATAAAGTTGATGACATAGTACATTAACCATTAAACAGACTATATCACCTAGTACGGTTCACATAAATGAAAGAAAAGACTGATATCAAATAACTTCCCTCGGACGAATACTTCTACTTTACTGAACGTTTTTTTCAAACGTCAGTGGATTACGTTAGAAAAACATCATTGAATAAAACGAAGCAAGTTTGGTGTGAAATAACGACCGTTTGTTTGAATTGACGTTCACGACTCAGGAAAATATTATTCATCAAAAAATTATATCATAAAAATCACAAACTTGAATGATGGATGAGACTTTTGTAAACGGAAAGTGCCGGAAATATAATATGATACCTGAATTGATTTTCAGACATTTGATAGTGTGATACTATTTAAAATCTTTGTTGACTAAATTATTTACGTCCATTGCAGTAATAACTGTCAAAATGTTAATGAATTAGGTCTTATTGAACAAGAACAATTGTACAAACATAAGTTCAATTTATGGAATAAATTACACTCGAATTGATTGGTGTCCTGTCCTTTGGTGAACTCAAATAATGCATATTGTATTGAATAATTTGAAGAGTTATTTCTCTTGTTATCATACTGCTTTATACTTTACCAACCAGGATAATGTGTGTTATGACCATGACATTCAAAGCATCTCATATCGTTTGGTTTTCAGTTTATACTAAGCGTGTCAATTCAATAAAGGCCAATTTCCTTTATTGATGAAGATAATCCTCACAGGAAGCTACTTATGTGAATTAAAAAAAATGCGGTATTTTGTCTGCCCTGCTGTAGGATAAATGTTTTGTGGCATTTCGTGGTTGTCTCAACATGATTCTGTGGATCAATCGTTTTGAGAACGCTCAACCGAGAATATTTAAAACCGGAAAATTTGGGCCATTGTGCTTCAATTGTGTTTGACTCATTTCTTTATATGTAGGGGAGATGTTTGAAAGGAGCTCATTTCATAGTTAATTTTATGATTGGTTTGATAACTTGAAACTTGATTTGTTTGCTTGTACATTTGATTTGCACACGCCTGGAGAGTGATATGTTGCGTCGCTTAAGAAGCAAATATAGGGATTTGACGAACTTGAATTTTATAATGCTGGTTAAAAAAATTGAGATTTCATGCGGAAACAGTTGAGTGCCAAAGCAGATTTCATAAGGATCTGATTTACACAATGATTATCCATCGAATGTGTGTCACTGGTTGTTAAGTGATTCTTAATGAATGTATATGGAACGTCCAAATGGGGAGTATATGGGAAAATTTCAAAGTGTTGAGTTTTGTGTCCTCAAATGATGGATATTGGAAATTGACGGCCCATCATCAATATAATAAGCAAGATCCGGCCTCATCTTGAGATAGCCATCAATTCTTGTCGCAAAATACCATGATCTATTAGATTTCGATTTACTCATATACGTTACACTGCGAGTGTTAAGTCTACTCCATCATTGTGGAGCGATCAATTTGTGCATTGCTTAGATATGGCAATTGAAGAAGTTTTCTGTGAAGAAATTCATCATAAACCCATTATTGAAAGAAAAAAGTAGTATGTTTTTGCATTATTGGTGGTTGTTTTTCAAATCCATTGATTTTTGAACTGACAAACCCATACACATTGTTCCGGATACCGAAACAACTTTTTACTTGAGAAGCCTACACCGTTTGTTTAACTTCAACCATGTACATTTACTTTTTAACCCCCATTATTCAAAATGATTTATGTCATTTTTATTGCAAATAAATCACAATAATTATTATAAGATCCCTAACAAGATAATCAGAAGATTTATTATGTTTTATTGACGTTTTTCATTTTTCAAATAGTTATACTTTTACCTGTAGAATTTCAACGCTAACGGAAATGCTAATAGTAGAACATTATCCAAATAACGGTTTACCATCAATGCGATTGAATTATTTTATGCTGTTTACTAAAATAAAAGAAAAACCTAATATCAAGTAGTTTTACTGGCATTTGAACTTTGAGTTCTCCTAGGCTTTCGTAAAAATTTCGGAAGATTATGCAAGGGAAACAACTTTCCAAACGGAAACATTATGTGGGTTCCATAGAATCATTCAAAACGTAACTGAAAATGTAGTTTGGCTTTCATATGAGACGCAAGATATTATTGTTGTTTAAATTTGTATTGTTGTTAATTACTTCGTTTGATTATATCAACGATGAAGACTCAAAACGATATCTTTATCAAAACATAATATAAAAAGCATAGCAAATATGTTTTATCCGCCTCGTGTCAAGTGGAGGAATCGGCAATATAATATAATGCACATAGTAACCTTAACACAATTCCGTTCGCTCGAATGTTAAAAACAAATATAATTGTTGAAGAGAAAAGAAAAGACGTTCATTTATATATAAAGTTTTTAATTACAAATGAATGTAATGGGTTGACTTAAAAAAATATTGTGAAAGCATAATTGCTCAATTAAATCAATAAAAAACACACGACGTTATTTGTTTCTTGTACTAGTTTAGACCAAAATAATGCACATTGTATAGAAAACTATGATGCGTTGTTGTTTTTATATTAAGAGTTAATATCTTGGAAGCACACTGATTGAAACATAAGAAACACGAGTAATCTGATTTATTTCCTTGTGATCCCATTCGTCTAATCTTGCATTGTGATCAGTCTCTACTAAGTTCCTGAATTGAATCTTAAAGGTGTTCTTCAATGAATCATTTTCTATCAAAATAAGCCATTTGTAGCACAACCAACGAAAATTTATGCATTTTCTCGGCATGTATGCACGTTAAATGTTGCTGTTGAATTGCACTGTATTCTCAACGTGCTTTCAAAGAATAAAACGTCTTGAGAATTTGTTGATTCAAACGATAAGAAACGGCAATTCTTAACCTTATTTATACCACATTCCATTTTGGTGCAATGGTTTTCTACTATGTTGACTCAATTCTAAACAAAGATCATTGTACAGTAAATTGGATCATTGTTATTATAACTGGATGCTTGATTTGTGTTCTTTCTATTCTGATATACACACGTCTGAAGTGGTACATAATTGTGCGTTTGAGCAATTATATAGAGGAATAGAAAAGTGTTGTTCCCCAGTTATTTGCGCAACTACAATGTCAGAGAGTGGTGCCCAACATTCAATTAAGATTTCAACTGAGAACCGGAAATCACCAAAAAGATTATTCATAAGATTGGCTTTTGTGAATGGTTCATATATTGAACATGCGCAATATCTGGGCAGTTGGTTAACAATGATTCTACATGAAACGTACAAATCAACAGTATACTGGAAAATTACAATGTCGTAGGATTTCGGTCTTCATATGAAGGATATCGGAAACCCTAAAGACGGTTATCAATAATAGATGGATATTGAAGTCGCGTTTATACATTACCTCATAGGTTTGTCAAAAAATAGCATGATCTGTTTGATTTTGATTTGAGGATTTACGTAATGTTTATGTTCAATGAGGAAAATTGGAAATTAACACAACTACGTCATTGTAGAACGGTGAACGACTTTCATTGCTTAGACAACACAAATTAGGGAGGGTTCGGTAAAGAAATTCATATGAAACATATTGCTTGAACACGAAAGGAATAGCTTTTGCGTTCAATGATGTATCGTGCTTTACCAAATCTGTTTAAACATGCACTTATAAAAACCCATTGTTTTAGATACTGGAAAAATGCTCTAGTACAACTAATCATACACCGCTTGTTCACTTCCCAACATTTTCTTCAATTTTGAACCACCAAGATTTAAAATTAATAATGTATTTGTAGATTTATCTTGTATTTTATCCTCGTTGCCCACATCAGCAAACACACTATAAAGGATTGCAAAGCTTCATAATTTTTTCTCATTGCTATATTCTAGTTTATATAATAATTAATATTAGTTGTTAACCTTATGAATGGTAATGCTTATGATAATGCTTATTAAATAAAGTTAGCCTCATAAAGGTTTTCTATTAATGTCTTCCTGAATCAGTACACCTTAATAAATGAAAGAAAAACCGGTTATCTAAAAATATTCCGAAGATAAGTAATGAACGTCTTTCTACCTTGTTGTATACACGTTGAAAGATCTTGTTAGAGAAACAGCATTGAACACAAAAGCCGCTTATGGGTTTTAAAAAATCATTCGAAACGTAATTAGAATTGTTATTTGTATTTCAGAGGGACCGCAGGGTATTGCTGTTGATAAAGGTTACTTTGTTGGGAACTAACGTTCGAGTGATTGAATTGGTGTCCAAGACTGAATACGATATTATAAATGCAAAACATAATATCACCTAAAAATAATGCACCATTTTGTTGGATTTGCCATGTGTCATCGGCACGAACTGGGAATACAATATAATGGAAAATGTTACATTAAGTTGTTTCCATAATTTTCATGGGAGAAAAACATTGTGAATTTTTCTTATGAAACTATGAAGCGTTCATTTTTATATTACTTTTTGAAGCATGAAGGAATTAAGTCACAAATTTAAAAAAAAATCGTTTGAACAATCGTTCAATCAACTGTATAAACTACACACACATTTATTCCTTTCATGATCTTAGTTAAACCGAAGGAATCCATATTTCCAACAAATATATCATTAGTTAGGAATCTCAGTAATACACTGCATAAACGTAACAAACCCTGGTGCTATGGTTTAATGCCATGTGATCTCATGCTTTTGATCTGGCATCACTCTTAGTTTATTCTAAGATTGTAAATTATGGACAACTTTAATTCACTCATGATCCATTTGTATGCAAGATCACCGAATAGTAAGGCATGTTGCCTTCCTTATTGTGGATCGACTATTGCTTCTGTATTACGTTGCTATCTCAGCATGCCCTTATGGATGAGACTTTTTGAGTACGTGTTGATCTAAAGTAATCAAAACCGGAAATGTGAGGCCGTTTCTGCTGCAATTTTTCTGCAATGTTTTCCTGATAAGTTGAGAAATTGTTGAATGTAGTTCAATTTATAGCTGATTATATGATTGTTTTCATAAGTAAAACATGATTTTGGTGCTTTTACTACTTAGATAGACACCGCTGATGAGTTATGTTATTGTGCTGCCCAACAAGAATACCAATGAATGGATTGGCGTTGTCTTTTAGTTGTTTGATGGAGATGCCAAACAATTAATATTATTTAAACCCGATATCTATGAGGAACCAAAACAAGTTTTATAAGATACTCCATCTTGCATTGTTTACCTATAGATTATGTGTATCTTGTTGGAAAGTGATTCAAAATTATTCTACAGGAAACGTGATACTTAGAAAAAATTTAAAGTCATAAGTATACCGTGATGCTATATAAGCTATTTGGACATCGACCAACGATCACCAATAATATAGGGACTTTGTGGCAGTATCTTGAAATAATCATCGATTTTTGTCACACAATGGCATGACCTATTAAATTTTGATTTACTCGCTTATGTCAAGCTTTAGCGCAGTGAGCTGGATTTATCGTTATCACTACTCAGGCACTGTGTAACAATCAGAGATTTATATTCTTAAGATACGCCAAATGAAGAAGGGATTTGTGGAGAAATTCATACGGAACGAATTGCTTAAACATGAAAGTAGAAGGTTTTTGCGTGTAATTATGGTTTGTGCTTGCCTCCTTCTGTTTTTACTGCACTGATTGCAACCCATTCCTTTGGATAATGAATCTGTTTTTTCTTTGCAATCAAAACTATACACTTTTCATACCTTCTGATATTAACTTTTTTTGGCATTTCACATATTTTTAAAACAATCCGTTGAATAATAGTAGTGTGATGTAATTGTGTTCTTGAAGCTCATATCGGTGGACACGATTAAGAGAACTTTAATGTCTAATAATCTTTCGTTGACGTATTTTTGTTCTGAAAGTTTCATCGGTTCTACTTGGGAAGGATTATGGGGACGGAAATGCAAATGGAATAAAGTTTCTGAAATGAGGGGTATCCATTAAACAGACTATATAATTCAGTACAGTTCACATAAATGAAAACATTGACTGCTATCAAATAACTTCACTCTGATGAAGACTTCTGCTTTATCAAACGTTATTTTTAAAACGTCAGGTGATTACGTTAGAAAAACACCATTGAATACGACAAACTCAAATAGCTTTCACAGAATCATTAAATACGTAACATAAATTATTTTTTTGTATAACAGATGAGATGCAATATATTGCCGTTGATGAAGGCAACTTCGGTGAGAAATAACCACCGTTCGTTTGAATTGACGTTCACGACTCAGGAAAATATTATTTATCAAAACATAGTATCATAAAAAATCAATATGCAACTGTTTGATCCGACTTTTTTATGGAGGGTGGCGAAAATATGAAATAATGCAAAAAATTACCTAATTGATTTTCAGACATTCAATGAGGCGACACCATTTAAAATCCTTGTTCATAAAAATGATAACGTCCATTGTCGTAATGATTGTCAAAGTGTAAATGAATTAGGTTCTTATACACAAGAAAAAAGTTACAATCATTTGTACAACTAATTGAATAAATTACACACAAATTGATTGGTTTCTTATCTTTTGGAAAACTCAAATAATTCATATTGTATTGAAGAATAGGAAGAGTTATTTCTCTTGATATCATACTGCTTGAAACTTTAGCAACCAGGAAAATGTGAAATATTTCTATGATATTCAAAGCATCTCATATCGTTTGGTTCTTAGTTGATAGTAAGTTTGTGAATTCAAAATTGTCCGATTTCATCCATTGATGTAATTCATTCACACAAAAAGCCACTGTTGTGCCACATCAGGATAAAATGAGATATTCTGTCGGCGCTGCTGTTAGATAAAAGTATTTTTGCATTTCGCGGTTTTTTTTTTTCAGGATTCTGTGTATGGAAAGTTTTGAGTAGGCTCCAACAAGAATATTTATAACGGAAAAATTTAGTGCTTGTGTGCTTTAATTTGTTTGAGTGATTTCTTTCTATGTTGACGAATGGTTTGAAAAGAGCTCATATCATAGTTAATCGGATGATTGTTTTATTAACTTGAAACTGGTTTTGTTCGCCTGTACGTTTGATTTGTACACGCCTGAAGAGTAATATATTTGCGCCACCTAAGGAGCATACATATTTATTTTGACGAATTTGGATTTTATAATGGCGGTTTGAAGATAAATTGAGATTTCATCCGGAAATCGTAAATCGCCAAAACAGATTTCATGAAAAACTGAATTACACAAGGATTACATATCGAATATGTGTAACTGGTAGGAAAGTGGTTCCTAATGTTTCTGAATGAAACGTTCAACTGATTAGTATATTTGAAAATTTTAAAGTGTTGTGTTTTGTGTCCTTAAATAGAGGATATCAAAAATTGTACCCCGATCATCAATATAATAAGCACGATCTGGCCTCATTTTGAGATAACCTTCAATTCTTGTGGGAAAATAGAATTACCTGTTAGATTTGATCTACTCATATACCCTACGCTGCGAGCGTAAGGTCTTCTCCGTCATTTTGGAGTGATCAGGGTTGTGCATTATTTAAATACGGCAATTGAAGATGTGGTTTGTGTGAGTGGTTTGAAGTAATTTGAAGAAGAAAATTGTGCATTAGTTAGATACGGCAAATAAAAAGGGGTTTATAGAGAAACATTTAAGAAGTATGTTCTCGCATTCATTGATGTTTGGTGTCCAAATCCATTGATTTTTAAATGGTCAAAGCAATGCACATTGCTTCGGATCCTAAAACTATTTTCCCAATTAAAAAGCCTACACCGTTCGTTCAATTCCAACCATGTACATACATTTTAAACCCCATTACTTATAATGATTTGTGGTATTTCAAATGCAGTGTAATCTTGTTCATCATCATCAGATGCTTAACAGAAGAATAAGATATTCCGTAATCATTCATTGACGTTTTTCTTGTTTAAAATAATAATTATTCTGTTAAATGACGAATGGTATTGCTAACTAAAATGCTTATGGTATAACATCTTTCAAATGAAGTTTTTCAATCAATCTGATTATATTCTTATGTGATGTTAAAATAAAAGAATGAAAAACCTAATATCAAATAGTTTTACTGGTTTCTCACATCGCGTGTTTCTGGGCTATTGTAAAAATGTCTGAAGGTTCTGTAAAAGAAGCAACTTTAAAAACGAAAACATTATATGGCTTTCATAGAATCATTCGAAACGTAAATGATTGTTTGACTTTCAGATGAGACACAAGATATTGGTTTTGCTGAAAGCATGTTTGCTGGAAATAACTTTTGTTCAATTATATCGACGATTAAGACCCAAAACAATATTATTTATCAAGCAATAATATTAGAAATATTCATATACAATTATCTTGGATGCACAAAGTTACCTTAACTAATTGTCATTCGCTGGATAGTTCAAAACCATTAAACTTGTTGCAAAGAATAGGAAAGACGTTAATTTATATATAAACAATTGAAGTACAAATACATGGGATCACAATAAAAAAACATTGTCTATGAATAATTGCTCAACTAAATGAATAAAATACAAACGATTTCATTTATTCCTTGTACAACTTTAGACTTAAATATTGCATATTGTATAGGAGAATATGAAGAGTTGTTCTTTTTACATGAAAACATACCTATCTTAAAATCATACATATGAAACATAACAAAACCGGGTAATCTGAGTTATTTAAATGTGATCCAAAGCGTCTAATTTCGCATTACGATAAGTCTATGCTAAGCCTGTTAATTCAATCTCGAAATAGTTTCTTTATGAAATAATTTACTCATCATACCAACCATCTGTATGCCATATCATAGGAAATTTATGCATTTTGTCGTCATGGTTGCAGGTTAAATTTTGCTGTGGATTTGCATTGTTCTCTCGACGTGCTTTCGCAGAACGAACGTCTTGAGTGCGTGTTGATCCAAACGATAACATAACGGCAATTCTAAGCCTTTTTTGTTTCAATTTGGTTGGAATAGTTTTCTACTATGTTGAGTCAGGTTCAAAAAAAAACATTGTACAGTTAATTGGATGATTGTTATTCTAACTGGATGCTTCATTTGTGTGCTTTTTATTTTGATATAAACACGTTTGAAGTATTACATTTTTAAGCGTTCAAATAATTATATAAATGAATAGAATGGAGTTGTCCTCCAGTTATTTCCCTAACTACCATGTATGATGGTGATGCTCAACACACAATTAAGATTTACCCCGAGAACAAATAATCACTCAGAAGATGCTTCATAAGATAGTCTTTTTTGAATGGTTTGTATATTAAATATGCGCAATTTTATGACAGTTTGTTAAAAATGGTTCTACCTGTAACGTGCAACTCAGCAGTATATTGGAAAATTACAAAGTTGTATGATTTCAGCCTTTAAATGAATGATATCGTGAACCCAAGCGACGGTCATCAATAACAAAAGGAGTTTGTAGCCGTAACTATAGATAATTCAATATGTTTGTTAAAAATAGCGTAATCTGTTAGATTTTGATGTGAGGATTTAAACAATGCTTATGTTCAATGAGGAAAATTGAACTTTAACACAATTCTGTCATTGTAGAACAATAAGCTATATTCATTGCTTGGATAACGCAAAGGAAGGAGGGTTTTTTAAAGAAATTCACAAGAAACATTTTGGTTGAACACGAAATGAATACCTGTTGCATTCAATGATGTATCGTGCTTTACCTTATCTGTTTATACATGTACTAAAAAATACCCATTGTTTTGGATTGTGAAAATATTTTTTCAAACAACGAGTCACATACCTTTAGTTGACTTTCCACCATGAAGTTCAATATTTGAACCGTCATGATTTAAAGTTATTACCGTAATTTTTCAATTATTGTATAAATTTTCTTCCTGTTTGTCACATCATCAGATGAATTTTATGCGATTTCCAGACTTCATGATATTACATCGTCGTTTTTCTCCTTTCAAATACTTATTATTCATCTAACTGTCACTCGTTAATTCTGGAGAAACTCTAAACAAATAATGTTAGAGGAATAACATTGAAAACGAAAATCCGACAGGGTTTCACAGAATCGTTCAAAAAGTAAATACAATTATTATTTGAATTTGAGATGAAACGCAAGATATTGCTTATGGTGAAGGGTCGCAAGTTCTCAACTAACGTTCGTATAATGAATGGGACGTTAAGGACTGAGGCCATTATGATTTATCAAAACATAATACCGGAAACAATCGTCCAACATTATGTTGAATTAACTTTGTTCCAATATAAAATTGCAATACTATATAATAAGAAATGTTACCTCAATTTACTTTCAGACGTTCGATGGTGCAAAATCTTTTGAAAGATTTGTTGATAAAATAGGAAGCGACATTTCACATTACTGTTTGTAGTATAAAGGAATGAGGTCACAATAACAAAGAATTGTTTCTTAACAATCGTGCAGCAAACTGTATAAACACATATGAATTGATTTGATCCATGATCTTGTTCGAAGAGAGATGATACTTATTGTAAAAGAGAATAGCAAGAGTTAAACATCTTGCTATCTTACTGTTTGAATCTTAACAAACTAAGATAATCTGAGAAATCGACATGTGACTTCACTCATGCATAATGGTTCCTTATCGTTAAATTTTAAAATTTATAATAACCGAGAAACTTCACTCTTATTCAAGAAATGAGGTAATAGTTGACTAGACCATACCAAAGTAATATATATATATAAACTGCTTATTATCCTGGTGAACGTATGAAATAACTAATTATAATTTGCCAATGTTTGTCTTACATATTCGAAGGGGTCCACAACAATTTTATGAAATGATACCTTATGTAAATATTTACATTCTCCGACAACTAATATATTTATGGAATTTTTGGGATTTGTGCATTAAATATTTATATATAAATATATAATATATATATATATAATATATATAAATCTTCATATATATATATATATAATGTTACCTTGAAACCCGCACATATTGTCATAACGTTTGACCGGAGGTCAGGATATGAAACATCTACTCTACTAAAAATTGGAAACATCTTTTGGATATTCTGGAAACAGTTCCTGCGGTAAAAGTAAGACAAATGGCACTTGCAAACAGGCTTTTAAAATAGTATCGATAAACAATAACACCAAACGAATGTTCTTGAAATAGGCAACATGAAAAAATCATTTTATGGCAAATATGTTCATATATCTACTTAATTTAGAACATTTGATTTAATTGTTGACATTCCATTATGTATGAAACTTGTGTAATTTTAAACTTTTCTTTACCCAAAGAACACCCACATTCGTCGAAATCTCATGATGTTCATGGTACGTTTTCCATCATAATTAATAATTGAAGGATATTTGTGAACCATTTATTCCTCTGAATATTGCTCAATAGAGGAAAATTCAATATTATCTCACTAAACGATATTTTACTTAAGAAACTACTTAAAAATCGAAAACACTTGTTGATTTTTATTTGCCGTTACAAAGCAAAACTGGTACCAAACAACCAGTATTACGAGAAGTCAACACGTTTGCAACAGACAAATATTGAGCGCAACTAGTGAAAGATAACACGAGTATAGCTCACAAGAATACTATACACATCTAAATTCATTTATCAAATTCTAGAAGGAGACCCTATATTATTTGCAATCATCCCAGTTAAAAAAAATTTATATTAAACGGTTGATGGTATCTCGTGTACAAACAAACATTTCTTTGTTTGTGTAGATTCAGAATGTTAAACTGCTAAAAAAACTGCTGAAAACAAAAGACGCGAAATTTGCAAAAATAGTGGGATATTCAAATATGAATTATCTCATGAGTTTGCTTAACAAAACTCCGAATTATTGCAGTTTTATTTTAAAAATTCAGGATTTTTGTCTCGAATTGTGAAAAACGGGCACTAAGTTTTACCGTATTAAATAGATCCGTTATTAAGAGATGCGGAGGTTTAGACATTCGAATCTATAGCATTGGTTTGATATCTTCATAATAAAGGACATCAACCTCACAGGGTGCAGAAATTGTGCACACAGCTACATAACCAAGTGGGGCGTATATAACATTTACGCTTTCACAGTTCACTGGTCAAGGTAAATGAATATTTGACCTAAAGGATTACACGGCCGGTTTGACATCGCATAACTCACAAACTGTTACAATAAATGAAATGAGTATGGAGAAGTCAGAAACGAATGCAATATATAATGGAAACTTAGGTCAGTCATTACATATACGTATCAAAAGACACTAAAATCATATGTTAATGATGTTGAATGTTCAGTAATTGAAATGTTGTAATAAAATTGGAATAAATTCTCCAAACTTTCGCCTAATTAATATTGTCCTACCAAGGTTATTCTAGTAGACTTTCATTATTTTTCAATACTACATATGTCATAAGTCAACGATACTGTCCCAAATTGATGATCTGATCCAAATTAAATTAAATTAAATTGAATTAAATTAAATTATTAAAACACTGAACTCATCAATTCGATCATAATTGTCCCAAAGTCAAATAAATCCCTTAGTAATGAAACTCACTTTTGAGTAATATTATCCTGATAAGTTAATTCGGAAGATTTTCTGTAATTCTCATAATGAAACGGGGTTTAAATTAAGACCTATGGTGGTATTATACAAAATAATATATACGCACAATAAAAAACTCAAAAACGTTCACTCCTATATAAAAATCAATGAAATAAAAAGTAACATATTAAAATATCATTCTTTCCATTTTACTATTGGAAAAAATATATCTTATTAGTCATCGGCTCATAATTATTACTGTGATCTGAATATAAAAGAGAGGCTTTTGGTGTTATCAAATATGTTGAAACTGAGAAGGATCTTCATTGTTGGTTTTACCAATAGGAACAATTTAATAAACTTCAAATTTTCTATACCTATTTTATATGAACGCTTTGCGAAGTAAAAGCAACATACATTGATAATAATAGTTTCCCATTTATTTGTTGACAATATTTTCTTCATAGTTATAACCATCGTTCAGAACATTTCTGTGTAATCTTTTTGTTTCTTTATAAATGTAATATTTTATGAACTATAGGAACCGGAGAAAAAGCTATGTCTTTGGTTAACATACTAAAATACGATTATCGTATAATGGTTTGACTTGCCAGTGGTCACGTTCCAGATATGGAACTGCATATAGTATTTAAAAAAGCATTTTTTGTATCTCACAACTAACTATTGCTTTAATTTTGATGGTGAATGTTGAATAAATAAAAGTTTTTATGTCATTGTGAGGACTTGTTTCTCGTATTTTGTGTTTTGTGTTTGCAGAATGCACCTCCTTTCATCACTTCCTGTTGAAATATATTTGAAAATTTATTGTGTGTTTCTAGTGACCAGTTGTCTGAACGGTAATCGATATCACTTTTTTGAATTTTCAAGTTATTTTGCTATACGTTTTCTCATCTTCCTACGAATAAATCAAGGTTATAATAATGGATGTTATATGTTTGTCACATGTGTATATTTTTCTGATGCAGAAAATGTATTTGTCTGTGTAATAAGCATTTTGTAACTGCACATATTTTTTCAGATGGAGCTTCTATGAGTAATCAGCGAGTAGACAGTTATGAATCACAAAATGGTGGACTGGAAGGACAATCGGATCCACATCTGGAAGATAGATCGCAGCAACATGATGCACAGGTGCTTAACCGTAAATACAAGAAGAGTGCAAGAAGCAAATATGAATGTGGATTATGCTGGAAGTACTTTTCGTTTTCGGAGAAACTGAGATTACATGAACTACGTGATCACAAATGTGAGTGTATAAAATTATTTACACACCTAATAGTTCATGACATACTTTTTTGGTAAACATAATCAGCTAGAATATGTTTCTCATATTACAACTGATAATCTGATGTAACACATGCTATCACAATCGTTACAGCATGACGTATGTTCGAGGTTGGGTATCTTGCTTCAGAAAATAAAAATTACACGTTTCAATAGATTATTTGGGTCAGCGCATAAATTTCATTACCTCTGATTATGAATAAAACATGATGACAACTTTTCTAAAGATGAACATAAATATAACGTCGAAGTAACATTGGTTCTGTCAACAATGTTGCGGTCAAAAGAATATCGTAGGTTTCAGGTTCGTTGTGTTATTCAATGCAAATAAATTTATCACATTGTCGATGAGGTTCAATTCAACAGAGGAAACAGTTTTGAAGAGATCGTTTGAAGAATTAAAGTACACTGATTAGGTAAGTATTTGGTATAGTTGATACAAAATAAAAACAACTACTGATGTTATAAATTAATGGTGTTCATATAGGTAGAAATATAGATGTGCGTTTATTAAAACAACCTATACTATGTTTCATAATGCAAATAGGGTCTATCAAGTTAACATTATAATGAAACATATTCCGAAGACAACATGAGTGAATGATCAACAAGTGACTTTGCAAATAAAAGCCACCGTTTAATCCGGATCGTAGTGTAGTAAATTCACTATTGATTTTTATTTTTGAGATATTCCCAATAAATATTCCAATGTTGTTGAACGAAATGCAAGAAAATGGTTTGAAACACTTCTCAACATATCAAGGGGATACCATTCGTTCAAATCTTGGTTCGGAAATATGATGCTTCATGAAAAAATTGACAAAGTACATTTAATCACACATATTATATTCACTGATTGTTAAAAAACTATCAAGTCATTGAACACCTATTTTGCTAACGCATCGATCTATCGCAAATTGAAAAAACTGCTAAAATATCTAATAGTAATAACTGTATCTGTTACCAAGCAAAGAACGCGTTCGTATCCAAACACCAATATTTTACATTCCAAGAAACACCAACTCGGGTACATCAACCCGATGTAAATGTTTGCTCGTCATTATTGGAACAAATCAACTAATATGATAATGTGACGCCTCATTTGTTCTAACTCAGTGCTGTGTTACCCGATTAGATAACGAAGACGATATATAAAAATTTCTGACTGAATCAAAGTTATAAGGCACCCAGTAACTAACAATATCGTATGAGCTTATTAAACGTGCAAACAATCGAACATAATTTTAACAAGCTAGGTTACAAAGCAAAATACCAAGTCCAACATGGCAAAAACAGGATTGGTGAAAACAAACGACTTATAGTAAGCGTTTGGATAATATTTCATCCTTCAATATGTACAATCACATTTGCCTTTTCCGGAGCAAACTAATTAACAATCCACAACAGACTAACACATTCTGGATGTAACATAACTTCGCATAACAAATCAAAGATCGCGGAGTGAGATAAAGTCGAAAAAATTATATAACGTACTTTCTTTTTCTGTGATAAACGTTAAATGATAGCCAAATACGTAATCGTTTCAATTTGAAACCAAAATATAAACAACGTGGTCTAATGTGTAATTCTTCACGAAAAGTACCGCTGAATAGTGGGCCAACATACACATGTAAACTGTGGAGTGTATCTATTTTTTGGAGACATAAGGAAACAAATTAAATCCGATTATCAAAGAGAAATTATCATAGCGCTGCTTCCATTGCATTCTGCTTCCATCCTTTTTATTATGTTGATCCCATTAGTTATGAAAAAAGGCCTGATTACAACCAATTACTTGACGGAAATAATGCGTTTTCAATATTGTTATTCGTTGACTTTTGAGATTTTAGAACCGGTCAGTCACATGCATATTTTTCAAAGGTTGTGGACGTACGCGTAATTTAATTTGGCTGATAATATGAATCAATTTGTCTTTGTCTACTATAAATATCTCAAATGTTTATTCCGTCATCCAAAAATACTTATTTATTCATGGAGCATTCCACCAACCTTTCATTTGTTTTACCATCTGTGTGACAACTTTAAATATTTTGATAGTTGGAGAAATATAAAAAATAACAACATGCACACATTGTAGTTGTTCAGGTACTTTTTCACATCGTTTTTTATATTTCACATATGTTCTAGTATAGAAATGGCATTTTACATTCCGCGTTTTTACGAAATCTAAAGCTCTCTATTAATGTGGTTTGTGTGTTTATTTGATTGGTTCAAAAACATGTGTTGTCTATTTTCCAAAGAAGTATGATGTTCAAAATTAGCCGTGCTTTGATATTTAATATTTCATCATTGTCCAGCGACCGGATACATTTAAAAAATCGTGTGTCCAATATTCGTTTGATAAAGCAATACCTGTAATTGATAAAACATAGCACGTTGTTTCCAATGATGCGCGATCAGATTTGAATAAGTTTTTTCACTTCAATTCTTTAGAAATTGTATAAAGATCTGCACAGAACTAAGAATGAAACAACCGTCTTTTAGGAAATGTGCGAATATAAAAATCACTCATGCAAACCAATTTTTTAACCAACATTCTCAAGACTTCGGAACACTGTTAAATTACGTACTGTACGTAATAATAAACAAACATTATTTTTACTTCACGACGTCAGATCCGATCAGCATATATTTGGTGATGAACCTCATTATTCTTGATCGAATAAACCGTTTGGGTTATATTTTAGGAGTGAAGCCCCACAAATGGTGCATCTTCGTTCAATGTGGGTTACGTTACCCTGTTCCATCTTGATATCATTGGCGACCATTCCAAAAGGCTGTATAATCGTTTTCGTTTCAATTTACATATAAAACGCACACTGGATAAATGCGAGTGAATTATAGTTGTTTACTAATATAGTAATGAGAAAAATGCCTTCTCAGTACGAAACGTGTAACAAAATATGTTCTTATTTTTTCCGTTAAAGTTTTAAAGCATCATATTAAATTACGGGCATTATTACAGAACAATTTTGCATAGGTTATATTCATTGCATTGTACGTTGAAATTTCCATACAGCAACAGTGTATTATCACCAACGGACATTTGGTAACTCATTGTCCAAGGACTATAAGGTTTCTTTTGCCTTTGCGGCGAACCTTTGTATGACATTTTTGAACCAACTAAAACCAACTAAATCTATTTCGCAACGTATAACGCCAAGTTTTGAACTCCTTGGTTTTTCAGGTGCAACAAAATGTGTGTTGCCTAGAAAAAGGCTGAAATTGTCCATGATATGCAATTCAAAACGTGAAACGTAATTCCAATTTGAAGAATATATCAACTCAAACAATCGATTCATAAGTGAATGATTTACCGATTTCCAAATCAGTAGTTAATTATCCTTCTGAAATGACAGAAGTTAAAAATGTTGCACTATTTAACTCTTCTGATAGACGATAAAAAATTGGTTGCCTTTTCACATGATTGATTAGTCGAACAGTGCATAACTAATTACTGATGGGTTTTCAACATTCAGTAGCCGGAGTACAAATCCTACAAAATTGATCAATGAATGAGGCACCGATTTTCAGGTGCAGAAAATGAATATACGAGCTCGCCTAAATCTCTGAAATTTGATACCATGAAAAAGAGATACTTCAACAAAACATTATTTAACATTGCAATCCTACCTATTAACTACATGGAAGAGGGATTTTTCAAATGGTGATTATGCCGACCTGGCGAATTCTTCGTGCGATTTTACAATTGCTCACACGTACAGACAGATTTTTGATTGATTATATGCCGGAAGTAGCACGACACTTCCACGCACGTTTAATTTTGCCATCGGTAATGAGCAAACATAACCTGATAACCTGTTATAATCAATATTCCGCTTGCGCACCAATTATTGTTTCCAGTTATTTGAAGTATGACATAGAAAATAACACCATAATTTTGGCGCCGATTGACCAGCAAATATATTTCAGTATTACATCTAAGATACGAAAGTGTGCAACTGACCAGAGATGTTCAAAATTGTCACTCTGTTTTGATAAATAACGAAAAGGCGTTTTGTCGAAATAAACCAATGCGTGATGTTAGAGGTGAAGATCAATGCTGATGGTAAAATGATAATAGCTTTATTGAATAGAGACTTGTTTGATAATTTGTTACCAACGAAATGTGTGCCTGCTAGAATCTATAGCTAATATATACGTGCTTGGTGAAATTATGTGTCACTATGGACCAGGGAGGTTACTATGGCACAACTGAATATTATCATGTTCTATTCCCTAGGATTGAATAATATCATAGAAAAGTTTGAGCTGGCGATGAGGGGTCGGTGAAGGTTTTTTGTACACTGTTGACGTTTGTCTTTGTGTTCTGAATGAATTTTTATTTACCTTTACTTTGGCTTTTGAAGGTACCTGTCTGTTTACTCACTCTATTCGTTGACCTTTACGTTTAAATTTTTGTTATCATCACGTTACAATTTTTAACAAGTAACAGTCCCACTCGTTATGTATTATACTCAAATTCTTTTAATCACTTATGAAATTGCAGCAGCTTATGTGACAATATAAACGGATTTGCTCATTGACAAAATTTTTTCAACATTTCATTTATTGCCACATAATTGATATAACTGCATTATTCGATAAATTTCAAGTACCTAAAATCATGTGGCTAGTGATATTTGCGCGCCACTCTACTTATGTTCCCGGAATATCATATCGTCGTCTACAAGAAACGTGCAACTATTTTTGTCCAAAACTACACGTGGGCTATGTGCCGTATGATAGCTTGATAGTAAGCTATTGTTAACAACTGAACGCAATATTGTGGCTTGTTGAGTTTTTAGAGTAACCAATTAGTTATGATTGTGTTTTTAAATTTTGATATATTTAGTATACCTTAATAATGATCAAACCAAATTGAAAACCTCATCGGGGTGGCTACAAAAATAAAATATGTATCAAGTATACGTTGGTCGTTCCAAATTAAAAATCGACTGGCAAAATGAACGTTACGTGTCTGAATGATTAGTATTCTTTAAACAATTGTTCCTGTGCGCACCTGATGATATGCAGAGAAACTATTATGGCCCATAAATCGCGCGATCTTACAACGCCGTGGTCTTTTTTTCAGATTAGTATTCTGTCCGCATACTTGCCTCATGGTGATAATATAGAATTATTGAATCCTTTTATAACCTCAAAAAAACACCTTACAACTTCAAAGTTTTATTAGCACTTGTGTATGACAGTCAAGAGTGTGTTAAAGATAGTCTTTTACTTGCTCTTTCACGTTTTTGGCTATATTTCTCCGATAGTTATGAACGAATTCTTCAACCCATGAAGGTGAACCAGTCTACAAACAATGACTGAAAGATTTTTCATACCTTCCTTTCCTAAGCATCGAAGGGAAACAAACCACTTTAACAATCACACATATTTTTTTATTGAATGTGCAACCGTTTTTAATCTTTAAAAAATTACTTGTACAAATTTTCAGCATATCTATGTCCAATTTAACAGATAAATCCGTTTTAAAATGCCCGCAAAATATATTTTTAAACTGATAACGCTACAACCGCATGTTTTATACTTTGGCCGACGTGAGCAGTAACACCTGATAAAATTATCATTGAATTAATGAAAAAGAATATCGAGTTGTGTAACCCTTTGTTACAAAATACACAAACATGCTTCATCAACTGAACTATGTAGCAGAGCTACACATTATTTCTCTAAGAAAGATCTAGAAGCTAGAAGAAATTACAACCTGTTCAATTTCCAATAACATCATGAAGAGGTTTTTGTTGTTTTGTAATCGGTTTGTTGGAAGACAGATCTTGTAAAGAATGAAACAACAATCAACGAGAACCGCATAATTTATATGTACTTACAAACACGTTGAAGCAATATAAATCAATCTTAACAAGTGCAACTAGCACAAATTTGACTTTATTCACGTTTTTTGTACATACTTTTCTGAAAACATAAATATCTTTATGTAAAATTTGACACATTTGTGCTTTGACGCAAACTGAATCACTAATGTGGAACATTGAAATCCCGATTCCATTAGTTACCCGAGGTCAACAAGACACCCCGAGTGCTCTTCAAGCTGGTTGTGAGTTTTTGTTATTGCTATTCATTTGTTTATGTTATTCAAGAAACAAGTGTATCTTATTATATCTTCAAGAGATGTTATTTGAAACAAATTTTACAAGTGACGCTTTTTGGGTAAACTATGAGTCTGGTGAGGCAGAGCTCTTATTTCTGACCGAAACTTGAACCATTTATTTTGACTTGTTGTTTTGTCAGCTGCTATACGCACCTGGCAAGATGTTGATACATTATTATCGGCCATGAATTGTGGGAGCTTAAAACACTGTCGAAATACTTTCAAATTCCTACCTCAGAAAGAAAAATTTAAATTAACTCAGAAATTATCAAGTTTTATCAACACCATCATTGTAAACGTGTTTCAGTACCACACACTACATCACGTGTTGTTTTCATTTAAATGACAACGTGTTTTCCAAAGACAGAAGTTAAGTGTTGATGACATCATGGTGTTGTATTTACATACAGTCAGTCTACTGGTTAATGGCGTATTCCGGATGAGAGAGCATATAATGGAATCAGTCATATACGTCGATTATTTCACAAAATACTGTGATTCTAATTAATAGTGATGATTCCTGAATGAATGTTGTCCGGTCAAACACATTTGAATGAATATTTCTAAAATTGTACTAAAATCTCACATATGATGGAAACGGCAGTAATGTTCAACTAGTAGTGAAGATATTGGAGCAAAGTACATACATACGGACCTACATTTTGTAAAGTAAAGGGACGTATTCTGCATTCGCATAGTATTTAGAAGGACAAAATATTTTCGACTGTGTTTAGTTCGTCGCATATTTAGTAACGTTTAAAGGAACGAATTGTTGTCTCTTTGACTCTTGGATGTGTTGCTTGTATCAAATCAGTTCTTAAAAATCAGCAATTTAGTTGATTATTCTTACTGAACTTGCATGGACTTATTCTAATTATCGGAACATCTTGTTTTATTGTAAATAGTTCTTGGTTAGTGCAACATTGAGTTAGCATTGATCCATGGATTCATGGATCGGATGTCAGATAAGGAAGACAAAAGATGGATGAATGTTATAGTTGTTAAAGAAAATCATGATAATACAACCAGTGGGACAATATCTGACTATTCTAGGTTGCACTGATCAGCCACCACTGCACCTGAGTTTAATGAGCGGTTTGATAACCCAAAAATATATAATGCCCACTGCCAAACGACATCATAGAACAAATAAATGAAATCAAAATTCATTAAAAAATCAATCCATTCTAACCAATCAAATCTAATTAAATTAAAAATTTACTTGAAAAATTCGAAATGCGTTCTATTGTGGCTTAATCCATCATTTGAATATGATCAGAATTTGAGGAATATAATGAAATAAAAATTGAGTTTAGCGTAATGCATCAGAGGACGTGGATAGCTGAAGCTTTGGATTGCACCACACATTTCAGTGTGATTCTGAACCTTAGAAAGTTAAAGTTTTTCCATCAATGTGAATTCAGTTTGTTCAAAAACGCGGTGTATTGTAAACCAAAGGAAACCAAAAGACACATGCAAACCAATAAATGTAATTATTGTTTAGTACATTTATACAGATCACAAACCCCGTTTTGCATACAGAAGACACTTCATTGTTAAATTGCTTTGTTTTTTTATACAGATTATGATCTATATAATTTTACGTTACATACAAGTGTCTCGTTGACAAGGATAATGTATAAAAGCTTTGTCATTCTGATAGCCTCATTTCCCGAAGAACGACTCGAAACTCATCAATCTTCTTTAACGCATTGTACGTTTGTAATTTTTTTTATTTTTTGTTTTGTGTGATCCAATAACACAAAAATCGTTAGCATCATCTGCAAGATGTTGATCGATATGATTATACTTTGTCATTGAGATTTAAAATAATTCTTTCCACTGTTTATCTAAATATAAAGTTATATATCCATCATCACTAAATAAATTTATGAGGAAGTTTGACTAAATGTTTCTTCATGTGTCCTTAAATCTCACCAATGATGGGAAAGCGAGTACGGTTTAACTTTTGGTGAATATAGTAGTGCAAAATACATACCTATTTTTTGAAGGGTAAAGGTATGTAACTTACATACGCCAATCATAAAGAAAGACAAAGAAATTCCAACTGTTATGCGTTCGTTGCATATTTACTATCTTTTAAAGGGACGAGTCGTAGTCGTTTTGACTTGTGCAAGTGTTGCTTGCATCAATACAATTTGCTTCAATCATCAGCGCAGTTGATTCTGGTTACTAATCCTGCATTGGTTTATTTTATTTATTGTAACTTCCTGTTTTATTGTAAACTGTTTCAGGATAGTGCATCCATGAGTTACATTTTATTTCATTACAAACAATATTGTACAATATTGTACAAACAAACAAACAAATGAACAAACATTTACATAGAATGTTAATTGTAGTTTGCTACTACGCCACTAAAATTGTGGCATACTGAGATAAAGATTTTGTTTTTTGAAAGTGAACCCATAGGTATAATTATCATACGAGGAAGCCACAAGATGAATGAATCTTAAGGAGAATCACGGCAATGCAACCAGTGTAACAATATCTACCTATTCTGAGTTGCACTGATGATCCACAACTGCGGCTGAGTTTTGTGGTGGATTTGGTGAACCTATTATGATGTAAACCCCACTGTCATACGACATCATAGAACGTGATATCAAAAATTACAAAACAAATCAAAATTTAATATATAAATCTATCCAAACTAACCAATCAAGTTTAATCAATTAAGTTTAGTGTAATGCATCAAACGAACAACATTTATATAAACCGGAAGGGCATCCATTTAATGTGGATAGCCGAAATTTCAGATTGCTCGACACATTTCAGTGTGCGCCCGAAACTTGGAAGGTTAACCTTCTCCGTCTTTGTGAAACCAGTTTGTCCAAAAACGGGAAGTAGAGTAAACCACCAGTAAATGTAATTATTTTTTGGTACATGTAAACATATCATGAACCACGTTTTGCTTACAGAAAACACCTCAGTGTTTTAGTTGCTTTGTTTTTAGAGCGATTATCATTTATATAATTTAACGATACATCCAAGTGTTATGTTGGCAATGATAATGGATAGACGCTTTGTCATTGTTATTGCCTCAGTTACAAGAGAACGACTGGGAACTCATCAATCTTCCGTAACGCATGGTACGTTTGCCAGTATTTTTATATTTTGTTTTGTGAACTCAAATCACACAAGAATTGTTGGGATCTTCTGAAAGATGTTAAACAAAATGATTATAATTTGTCATTAGGATTAAATACAATTCTTTTTAATGTTTCTCACCATACTGACTGAGATATCCATCATCGGTATAATAATTTATGTAGAAGATTCAATCTATACTTGCATAGATTACTTTTTAAATATTGTGGCAACTCAACTTCGCGTAATCGTGAGTCACTATGTTTTGGTAATATCGCATGAATGAAATCCATGGATTTTGATTCAATATTTTCAGGTTTTATTCCAAATATGATATTGTAACATAAACCTGATAATGGGATGCTATGTTTTATCATAAAATGCCGTTTAACATTTTCAATGTTTTGTTATCTGCTGTAGAAAATCGTTCAGGAATTGGTGTTGTGTTCTAATAGTTTGAAACGCAAGCTGTAGTTGCTATTACACTTTGGTTAATCTCAAGAAGTTGGATGAATTTGGTTTGTGCAGTGTTAACAATGTACAAAATTGATACACTAAAGGAAAAAAATTAAGGAGAAGCACATTGTGAATAAGTTTTTCTTTCCTATTTCATACTCAAAAAGAATAACATCAATACACATTGTCTATCTAGTTTACTAGTTTTGACACCATATTATTTGACTGGTGGACTATTTAGTCTATTGAAACAACTTTGTCTTACATAACCTGTTATACTTCGAAACGTGTACAAATTGATTCATAAAGTTCAATCTTGCAAATATGTATCGGAAAACTAATAATTTCATCGCCTCATTTTTGAAACTTATAGTTTAATAATCGTAAACATGTCTCCGTTTCTGGTGAAAATCTTTTTGTGAAAACTAATGAACATAAAAAATATAGAAATTTCTCCATGATAAACACCATGGAAAATATGCATTTAGTATTGCGTATGTATCTCATTATTTGCGAATTTGCAAACATAATATAATAAAGCGAAACCAAAATGCAGACTGTTCATGTTCGTCAATATATGAGAGTCACCATGAATGTTTTGAAGGAAATTCTTTTCTTACATATTTGTTTTACACAATCTTTTTCCTCAATCATGAGTTGATCGACAATGTTCAATTCGAGTGTTTTTCGTCAGATATGTACAAAGTGTCAAACAAAAGGTAACTGAAATGATACATATTCGAAAGAAACGTTTTACAAAGCATCTGGAGTTTTGTATTACTGCACATCAATGTTGTTTGATAAGTGCGATGCATTTAGGCCTGTTTTTTACGGTGTACTAACCAGAAAGCAAAGCAATATATCCGAGTTTTGCTCTTGTCACAGCTCATCAGTTGCGCAAATTAATGATTCACACCATGATCCTAAACGTATTTCGAATAATATGTTTTAGGTTACTTTTGAAGACTTTCACACTTCATTTTATTTAGAAATGTTTCATAAGTTTAATGTCCTAGTCTTAATTATTGAATTGATTCATATCTGCATTATTGAAACGCAACCACTTCAATTTCAAACATACGTTTCTTGGACTCAAATAAAATCCAAACTGCAGAAACGTCTCTTGGGTAATATGATTGTGGCTGGTTAACTTTTAGAATTTTGTGTATTCTTCATTATGTTAAGTGGTTTGTATGATGTAAACTAATTAATTAATAAATGATAATAAACACAAACACGTGAAATCTGACATGAACTCAATGTCAATGAAAACTGAGCGCAACGTAGTTGGGAGTCATTTGATTTAATAAGTATTGATCGAAAATCAATTTTGTAAAATATTTACAGATAATAATTGCTGCAATATGAATATCAAGGAGAGGATTTCGTTGTTATCGACAAAGTTGAGATGAAATTTGATTGTTGGTTTTATTAAACACAAAAATGACAATTAAACGCAATTCTTTTATGTCCTGTTGTGTTTAAACTCTTAGCTTGGTGGATACAAAATTATTGAAATTATTTCTTTCCTACGTACGTTTATTCCAACAAATTTTGTTGGGAACATTAAATTTATAGGATTATTAAACACGTTTAAGGACATAATAATGTTGTTTGTTTGTTTTCTCATAAATGACATATATGAATACACAATTACAATTGGAGATTACCTCTGTCTCCTGTTACCATAGTAAAAAATGATTATCTAATCTTAGTTTAAATTGCCAGTGGTCAAGTTCCAAATGTGAAATTAAATAAACCAATTTAAGAAAACAATTCTCGTATACCATCCCAATTTATTGAATTACCGCTCGGTTTTCAATGTTAAATGTGGAATACATGACAGTTTCTAACAAACCGTGGAACATTAAATTGTCGCGTTTATTTGTTTTTTATCTTTGCATAATGCACCTTCTTTGATCACCTTCATTCCCAATTAGTGTGTTCATTATTCTTGGTTTCTAGTAACCAGTTTTCTATCCGTTGAGCGATATTATTTTTTAAATGTTTGGAATTTTGAGGTTATTTAGTTAAAGCGTTCCTCTTTTCTATGAAAAAAAACATGGATTGAACAACGGATATAGCTTTTTCACATGTTTATACCCTTGCGGAAAAAAAACGTTGTTTGTTTATGTACTAATAACGAAATTCGTAAGCGTTTTTGAATAACACGTGAGTAATCAGCGAGTAAAAAGAAATGGATCACAAAATAGTGTACAGATAGAACAACTAGTTGCACAGTTAGAAGATAGATGGCAAACATATCATACCCCGTGGTCCAAATGAAATGACGAAAAGTCTGCGATAGGTGAATACAAATGCGGTTAAACTATGGAGATATTTCCATATCTCGAGAACCTGAGATTACTTAAACGCCGTTTTCACTCAAGTGAGCGTATACAAATCATTTACATACCTAATAACTTACGGAATACATTTTTTGCTGAACAATATGTGGTTGAATATGTTACTCATCTAATAGTTGAAAATATTATATACTACATGTTATTATCACACCAGTACTTTTGGGATTCCGTTTTTTTGCACCAACTATAAAAATGAAACGTTGTACTTGTTATCTTGCCCCAACGCATATATTTCCAAACCACAGAATATGAATCAAAACGTTTGTCGATTTGTTGTCGTCATCTTTTTGAGTTCAAGAGGAAAATAATGTCTGCTTTATGTTTCCGTTGTGTTTCATGAAACAGTTTTGCATGTGCTCTTTAAGAGTCTTAACATTGTACTAATTTGTAGAGTTTCGAAGCAGTTCTACCAAACGGATAACACCAATTGATAGCAGAAGTTTATGGTGTGCACATATTTAATAAAGTTGCACGTAATACGTTTCTTAAAACACATGGGGTATTTAGAGTTGACATTTAAAATAAATAAAAGTTTCTCCAGAAACCCTCAGCAAAGGATACGCAAGTAAGATTGCAAAGAAAAAACGACAAACTTCTCGCAAATTTCTCCGGTTGGTGGTTAAATGAACATTACCGTCGATTATGATTTTTGTAGAATCTTGGTGAATCTTTGAATGTTGGTTAACAAAATGGATTTCAACAATTTTGAACATCTCAATACGTTAACAAATATTTGACTGTTAGTTCGGAAATATAGCGTTCCACAAAAAAATACTGACACTGCTCATCTACTGATCTATAATATAATTGACCTTTGGTAAAAACAGTCATGTCATATCACACACTTTTGTTTACAAATCTATTTTCAAACAGACTACTTCAGTATCAAGCAAAACATCTGGCTTGGGTAACTGGATGTTGACAAGCAAATCAAGCATTTCTATTGTAACAGATTTATTGTACACTGTAAAGACATCAACTAAACTTGATGCACACATTTGAACGGAATATTATGAACATAAATTATTGGTTGGTAAGATGACGCTTTTATAGTTCAAACTTTGTGGAGTGTTAATTGAAGTAATAACCAGAAGGAAATTGTGAAACCCATTAACTGAATTGATGTAAAACATAATCAATATGTATAAATATAGTAGAGGCTAATGTAGCTTGCAAAATATCGTAAACAATTTCACCAATTCAGTTACAGAGCACAAATGCAATGCTAATCATTTATATTAAAGGATTGTTTATGATAAAATAAACATCATCCGTCTTTTTCGCAGTAAACTAATGAACTACACTTGCCTTGGTTAACTATGAACAAAGAAAATCTCAATTACGATGTAACCTTAATTGACACAACTGATCAAAAATAATGCAAACAAACATATAATGTAGCGTATGCAAATAATGTAAATTCATTTTCTGTTAAAACTTTTATATGCCAGTGAAAAACCTAATATATTCAATCCGAAATCAAAAATTTGAAATACGTCATCTGAGGAATAATTATTTATAAAACTATTGCTTATCAATTGGTCATTATACACAACTACCCTCAGGGTTTAATAATTTACCCGAACAATTCTGAGACAAATTGAAACAAAGTTTCTTTGATCAAACACAGCAGCACTTTCTTCCAATGAATTTTGTATCCATCTTGTATATCATCATGATGCAATCAATAATCAAAATAAGACACGTCAAAAACAGTTGATGAAAACAAATGATGGGTTTTCAAAAATGAGATTTGTCGATTCGAGAGAATTGAGCAACGGTAGCATATTTTGTGGAGAGGATGGACAAACCCGTTGTTGGATGTGGAAGATAATATGACTCTATTTACCTTTGTCGTCTAGGAGGATATCAAATTTGTAATCCGTTATCCTTAAAAACCTCTGTGTTCAAGAAGCATTTCAAAAACCTGCTGGTTGTTTAAACTTTTTTCACAACCTAAAATATTTCCAACTTAAAAGTTCTTATGAATAATATTAACACGTAATTCGTATCAGATTAGAACACATGAATATAATCAAATTTTCCATGCACGTCTCTATATCTTTTATTACGTTTTTCAACTGATGGAGCTAAAAATTGCATTTTACACTCTGAATTTTTGCACAAACGAAAAGTCTGCAGGAATTTGTATTCAATTTGTCATTAGTTGCTTCAGTTGCAATAATTGTGCTTTTTCCCAAATGATTTGTGGTTTTTGAAAATTGAGTTCCATTGTTATGTAATATATAGTTTTCCTAGCAACTTCCCGCATTTTGAAACTTGTATGTCCAATATACCTTTAGTAAGGTAAAATCCTCAATTAAAAAACATGTAATGCTGTTTACTTCGATGGCCACCAGATTTAATTAAGACGTATTCCTTTAATTCTTCAGAAAATGAACTAGGTTCTATCCAATAACATATATCAATAATTTTTATACGAAATGTACAAACAAAGTTATTATTCATGCACTTTTTTATGCAATCAACATTATCAAGATGTAGAAACAATGCGTAATTACGAACTCCAATATTTGTAAGAATATCTTTTTTACTTGACGTCATCAGATACAATCAGCTGACGTTTAGTACTGAATTCCAATAATCTTAAATAAATGGACCGTTTCGTTAAGTTTCGGAAAAGAAAGTTGTCACAAATAGTGCAATCTTATTTAAAATTATTAAAATTACGCATTTGAGTCTCGATATTATATTGGAGCAATATGGACCGCTTGATGTATGTTTATGGTGCAATAAAAATAAAAAGACAAGATGATGGGGATTAATTATAGTGTGTTGCTCATATGCTCATTAGCAATATGACATTTTGATGCGGTTCGTGACACAATACATGTTCCCATTTTCGATGTAAACTTTTTGAAGAATAGTATTATATTTCAGGCATCATTATGACACAATTTTCATAGATTTGGTTCCTTGCATTGTACGTTAAAATTTCCACACAATACCTTTGCTACATTACCATAGAAAATTTGTGTACCACACTGACCATGAACTTTGAAGATTGGTTTTATTTGCTTCGTTGAAAATTGGTGTGTCGTTGTTAAATCAACTCAACAATGATGGCAAACCTATCTAAATAGTTAAAACGCCAACTTATGAATTTATCGGGTTTTGAAATGTGAAGCAAATTTCTTTCACACGGAAGATGTTGGAGTAGTCAGTGACATGGTATTCAAAACATGTAACTAAATTACAAATGTAGTCCCAACTCTTAGATGAAAACTGATTTTTATGATGTTTCATGATGTTCAAAAGTAATGAAATGCGCACAAAAAATTTTTAATATGGAATAAAAAAACCCCAAGTTCATTTCCACAAATTGATATAACGGGATCAATCCAAAGGTTTTTTTTCAGCTCATTGCTAGATTCTATTCAGCCAGACTGATGTAGATAACCGTACAAACACAACTGGTAGAGAAACTTATTTGGACCAGTGAAAATATGGTTATGCATTAGACGTTAATAAACTTCAAATATGCAACAGGCGTTTATTCCTCTAATGTCAGTGTACAATTTAGTATACGATTTCATTTTGTGGATGGTGAATGCACGTTATCTAGTTTATTCATGATACAGGAAAACGTTATGATCACTCATTTTGCACATGTTCATTAAACACAAAAGCTCCCTCTATTACATTGAGAATAATGCATCAGAGTGGAAAATATTTTGAAAGCTCGTTTGTAGCCCGTTTCATAAATATAAAATTTATAAATCGGAAAACAAACATTTTTTTACAACAAACGATTTAAATGATTCAAAATTGTTACACATAGGTTAATGAAATAAATCCAGCAAAGCGCCGAAAAGTATCGATTCTTCAAAAACCAAACATAATTATTTCTATCTTTGTTGTTTTTGCGCGAAATGGATAACTGCACGCAGAAGTACTGAATCTGCTTAAGCAGCAAGAATGAAGTTTTCAGAGCAAATAATTACTTTCCTTCAACACGATCACGAGACCATACACAAATCACCATTTACAGGCACAGCAATAACTCAACATTGAACTTTATGCGAATGCATCAAAAATGAAATATATATTTCGGCAGTCCACTTCATTTGTCAGAGAACGTATGTATTTGGAGCGTTGCGATTATTGAAATATTGGATTTTACCAACATTTTTTAAAATTATACCTCGATAAATTAATTTTTACTACCATTATTCACTTGCACACTACATATATCACACGTTTGGTGGTGTACCTCGGATCATTACACGTAATTAAGTCCATTGCGCAATAATTCTTATCAATCTTATGTCTAAATTTTGTAGTTCCGTGATCCACATAAAACAAAATACAAAAGTCCAATATGAATGTCAGGATAGAAATTATATTTTGAACTTTGAATACAATATATATAATGATATTTTGAAACCAGAATTGTACAAAAGGTCAGAAACCTGTATTTGTTTACCACATGACCACATACTTTTATTGCAGTTTTAATTTTGTATAATAATTTTGTGAAAAATCACGATATTAGTAAACGTATGGTTGACAAACGTGTCTGTCATTTGGGCGTTCTAGTAACTGATCAAAACATGGTAATAAAAGCAACTGGTGTTAAATCAATAAAACCCACACATACTTTTCACAGTTGGAAAATTGGACTCATAAACGATCCAAACATAGCAGTATAATTAGTCCACCTAAATGATATTTTGGCTGTTTCAATTTATTTGCCACAGATATATAAATTTCATTATCAAGGATAGGTAATCTATTTGCAAACAAAAACTGAGAAATGGTTTTTTTTTCAAACTTTTGATGACAACTAAAGTTATTAAAATATAGAGGAAACATGTGGTCATTTATTTTCTTGCTGCAATCGTTGGTCATATTCAATTCAAAATTGTCTTACCAGTACACATCTCTAATGCAGCCTGCGGAAATCTCTAACAGATCATCAACCTGAAAAAGACAAATACCGTTTGTCCTCTGTATGATGCCTTAAAATTAAAGTACGTCACAGTCTCAACAGTTCACATAACATGGATGAGCTGTCAATGATAGTGTGACCTTAAATGCGGTACAGGTCAAAATGTTGAAGAAAAGTGACTTTAATCACGCTTGCTTGTTAACACGTTCTGAGAGCAATTTTTCCTCTCTTAGAAACGGAAATAAGAATTGAGAACCGTAATATAATCAGCACATTGAAGTAAACAAACAACACACATTCAACGGAACTTTATATTTGCAATGTTGGTGAACACTGTAGTTTAGGATTTCATTTTCATGTGGTGATTGGGTGAACAATTATTGATTTATCCAATATAGAAAAATCGTATTGTGCACCAAATAAAATCTTCTTCTTGGAACACAAAACGTTCGTTGAATTCACAAAAAATACACATCACAGAAAACAATATATCAAACGCTTTCTCTAAGTTCTACGGGTCAGAAATGTGAATTTTAGAAACCCAACAACAAATATTTCTTTCCAACAAATAATAATGATGATTCATAATTGGTAGACATTGGTGCGTAAAATGAATCAAACAAAGCTCACAAATGCATCAAACTTTCAAAAGTAATTTGATAAATATTTCGTTGCTTGAAGGTTATGGAATCTATGAAACGTTCCACTTAAAAATACTCACTCCGCTTACACAACATCAATGAACATTGTAGGGTCAACAAAGTTATTCTAAAACGATCAAAGGACCGTTAATATCAGGTCTTTTCGACGCACAATTAAACTTCAAGTTTGATTTTAAGCAGGCCTGGCAAGAACTTCACATTATTTTTCATTAAACCGGGGCGTTGTGTGTTTTAAGTTTTTGCCTATTTTGTATAACAGTTAACATTCTCATTTGGTTTATCAATTTATTATATTCACCACTAATCATTTATTTGGAAGACATTATATATCATATATTTGGTGGTTCACTTCAGATCAATGCACATAATTAGGTATAATTTAATATATCTCATGAATAAAATAACTAGTTTATGAAGTATTATAATCTGGAAAATAAAAACCATTATGTGATATTATTATCCCGATTAGTATACACACTTTTGAATGTGACGAACTTAATGATAATTTTAATTGTATTCAAGGTCAAATAACTGCATGTGTATAGTATCTGACAATAAATTTCAATTTGGAATTTTGTCCTTAAAAATGGTCCTGTATAAGCATTGTTAGTGATCAATATTGAATTATTGATGTTTAGTTCCTGAACAACCCAGGATACTGAATGCAACTGGTATGAAATTCTTAAAAAAAACTATTTTTGTATCTAAAATGAATTCAAGGAACAATCAAATAAAAAGGAGAATGAGCCAACTGACTTAAAATTGTTCCTTTTTAAATAAGTTCGAGTATGTGTATCGCTCTACGACAGATACGGAAAACACAACCAAAAAGATGGAATCCACCCACATTCAACAACCAAAACATGTTTTTCATACTTTTGGGAACATAGAAAAAAGAGAGAAAGTATTTTCTTGTTTATTATCTTGCTCGAATCAAAGCTATTAATGAACGGTAAATACAATTATTATACAATTATTGCCTCTGCGTGGTCGGCTAACATCTGAAGCTTTTCATATACCTGAAAAAGACAAACAGTCTAATCTTCAATGAGATGTCTAAACAACAAAGTGAGGTAAGTAACGAAACGAAACATTTCAGAGATCAACCTTCATTATTAGATTGTCCATGGATACGGTAACCTGTAACAGATACAAAATAGGTGCACGTTCAGAACGATCGCTTGTGGACACGTGATAACTAGCCGTGCTGCCCACTGTGAAGACAAGAACAAAAATGTAGGATCAGTATGTACTTAGCACTTTGAAGTAAAACAAAAACAATGATGTACCAACCAAAACACAAAAATTCGAGTATAAATGTATTCACAACAACGAAGGCCCAGATTTAAACGGAGTCGTTTTATTGTAAAATACGATTTTTTTTCAACACAAAAGGAATTCCTAAAAATCAATGTGTTTTAAAAAGCTTCCGGTTTTATTTGGTTTTTTGATAAAACTTAGAATGATGTTCATAGAAAAAAATGGAAAATGTTCGGAACAGAATGTAGAACCGGAACGACATGATTGAAAATGACGCTAGCTGGATAGATTCATCACTTTAATAGAACATCCTTCATATAATAAGCTAAAACCGCAATATGCATAATCTTCACCCGATAGATGTAATCCAAATGACAAACAAGCGACCGTAGACTTCTTGCTTGAAATCGTTGTTGTCTGCTAAGTTACACAAAAAAGCGTGCTTTAGGAGCTGAACCAATTTTGAATGGTATGTGAAAGTGGTTCGTGTATATATGACAATAATAAAATGCGAAACAGGTGGATTTTCTAACTCTTATATCTTTCGTAAGAACAACATATTTTCATTGCCGATTTTCTTATTTCAAAATATGTAAAAAACCATCCATTTTATTTGCACTTTAATGGAGATGAAACCATATATTTCTATGCATGAAATCTGATCACACTTTGATATAATTTTCCTCTTTGAATATGAGATTTGAAATATTTTGAAAAATAAATTTTTTTTCACTACTCTTGTTTACAAAACAATCCAACTTTTCATAATTGGTAATGTTTATTTCCGTTAATGTTTTTTTTACAACAAACGCTTAGTTCCTAGAATTAAGTGAAATGGTTTATTCTAAATATTGTGTGTGCCGGCTGCAAGTGCATTACGCATCTTTATTGGAGATAAAATTTGTTTTGTGAAGTGCTTGTTGAGCATTTGAGACGCTTATTATTATATTTCTTCAATTCATGAAAATATAGACCAGCTGTTATTGAATAAAATAACGCAATACAAAAGTCTTCATTAATTCCAAAAGCCATAATGTATTTACGATTTCTACGCAATGATGTTTTTGTCAACTGTCAATTGCTTACTCGCGATAATATTGGGCATTACATTTGTTCCAGGTGATGTGGACAAAAACAATGAACATGACACAGATGCCTTCTATCTACTCCAGGAAACGTTGACCTTGCTACCCCCGAGAACGGTATGCGATCAATGTAGAACAGCCCGTCGTCATAGAGAAGATGATGGTCAAACAAATGAGTGTAAGTGTTCTTCTAATCGCTACTCTTTGTATTACTTACCAAGTTTTCTTCATTCGTTTAACATCAGCGATAAAATATTACAACATATTCCATACCTAATTTGGCAAGGTCATATTTCTATGTGTGGTAAACACAGTGCTTTATACAAAGTGTGTCCTCACAAAGGCTCTTGAACTAAATTAAGATTGTATGTTGCAACGATTGTGCATAAAAGAATGGAATTCAGATTTAAAAACAAACCATTTAAACTTTCATCCACAGACGTACATGACAACAAATGCTATTACCTTAATCAAACAATTGCAAACCAAAATAAGAATATGTTAACATTTGGTCTTTACAAAAACCAACTTACACTTATGTGCATCTTGATCAATGATATCAAAGTTTATTGATGAGAAAATTAATAATTTAAAATAGACATTATTCCGCATATCACAAACATTAGCAATGTAACCATAAATTACTGGTTTAAATTTTGTGACAAACGACTGCAACACGTTTTTAACAAAACGCGATCCAATTATTGAAATTGTTGTGCTCCTTTAAATTTTCACCTTACAAACTTGGAACCATTTTTGCAAAACCCCGATTAAATCTAGACTAAATCTAAAATTAATCTGGACAAAATCTGGACTCATAATTTTACAATTTGCAAACAATCATCATACTAACTCATTTAATGTAACAAATAAATTGGTAAACTGCATTATGTAATTTCATTTTGATGCGCATGACATATATTCGTCCAGGTCCTGAAAAATTAGGACAATTCAGTACTAGACAGTTCATGAGTTCATAAGGAACTATCAGCGCATTTTCAAACGTACGACGTAACTAATACATGATTTATTTGATTGAAAATTTGAATGGTGCAAAAAATATGCCATAATAACACACCAACACATCGTATATTCAGAAATCACCAAAAAGCGTTTATGATTGGAGCGAATGTTATCATTAAGGTGATTGCACGTGCAAAGCAAGAAATGTACTATCATGTTCATGGAGTATCGTGCCACTTAAACAAACTCAAGGGATTTCTTAAATTAAATTATATGAGCTGTTTTATAGACTCTATGAATTAAACTTATGAATGCATATTTAATATGGTGGAACGTAGTAAGGTTTAATTTAGTGCAGTACACATTAGTGCAATACACCGTAAATTGTCATTTATTAAATTCAACACAGACCTTGATTGACACTAATTTATCATAGAATTTCAAATTATCTAATTAAAGAATCACTTTATTCATCAAATCATAAGGAACGCAATGTTTAAGATAAACATCGGTATTCTATCGTTTGAATCAAGGTTTGTTAATATTTCATTGACATTATATTCATTGTTACAATTTACTTCATATAAGATAAAATTTGAATTTCTAGGCATTATGTTGAACAGGCCAGCAGCGATCATAAGGAACAAACAAACAAGAAATGGTGGCATTCGATAGTTGACAGATAGGAGGATTCATTCTGTGAAATATATTTGTCCAATCAGCTATCGCATGTGATGAGTGGACCTTAGAAGGAACAAAAAATATCATTTATCCGTCTTTTGAATATCATGTTTGCTCCTCAATGTAAATCATCTAAGCTTCAGTCCTCAAATTTGTTTCCATCATACCCAGTAGATCTGGTGGGTTGGTATCTAAATAAATGTTGAAGGAAAAATAGAAATAACACACAGTCATATCATCACATGTGCGGTTTTTAAACGTTATTGAACAAACATCATGGCATTGCATAATCCAAATTTAATAATCATGATACACAAAACAGCAATGTCTTCAGTGATTGACTACTTAACATGTCGATGACGTGTTATCAAAATATCGAGCGAATCAACAATAACTACTTGAAATTTGTGATCAAAGTAAAGGTGTACCTTATTGAATTAATATGAACGTTTTCGACATACGTCCAGATATATGAATTTCTCTAAAATTGGTAAATGAATTTACAGCGGATTGACAATGTAATAAAATTATTTTCAAATGCGTTGTCAAAACTGGGGGAACAAATTGTATAATGAAATGTAATTCACTGTAAAAAATAGTGAAAACAAAAAAATATTCCCAATTAGACGATAACAATAAATGTTATCATAATGAAACATGAAGATAAACCGTACCAAAAATGTATCAGGTTAACATAACTTGCCAGATGTTCGTTGTGTGAAATTACACAGCATTTTTTATGGTTGAATCCTGGATAAGAAAACCAGAGAACTTCTAATGGCTGAGTTCTTTTTATTCCGGTTCCTACGGGTATAACTAATAAGAGCATTTGCATATTTGATATAAAGAAGTTTGACTAAATTATATTGTTTGAATCGTTATTGAGTGGCTTTTCAATAGAAGAAAAACATTGAATTTCGTTCAGGTGAAAAAAAATATAAAATCGACGGGGATTGAATTATCACCAAATTCATATATGTTTACTAAATAAATGTAAAGGGGAGTTAATGTTTACTAGAATAAATTACGTTCTCACCGCAGTGCCAGACAATGGAAAACAACAAAGTCTCCACTTACACCTCAAACCATATTGCGTCCAAAAAAGTATTCAATAGTTTCAGTTCAATGACAAAATTACAAGTAGCTACTGCGTGATAACATACAGCCAATGACCTAAATATACAAAGATGATTGACGTAAACAAAGTAATAACCACCAGATATGGGTCAATAACGTCCCAGTAACGAAATGAATCAATGACGGGAAGCATGCTTAAGGATGAGTAGTTTCCACGGTGAAAAATATCAAAGTTCCAATTTTTATTACAAAGATTTGGAAAATATCAGAATTACAAAAAAAGGGGATCTGTCAATTTCAAAACAACAATCGTTTCATTAGGTAGCACGGTAACAATTTTTGTTACTTTTCTCCAAAATTAGAACGTTATCGTTAGCGTCCATCGGTTCTTTAAAAAATATATGTATCTTGTTGGAATTCTAGATGTTCAGAGTAATTTTTAAAGTGTGAAATAACAATTGACAGTTTCAACTATCAGCGCATGACATCAAGCGATAAATACATTTTTGTATGTCTCTTAGTTCAAAAATCTTAGTCATCACTGCCTTTTATCCCAACGAGAATCCTAGCGCCACTTCGCGATTATATAAATGTACGTCTGAATACATTGACATGACATTATCTCCGAACTATGATTTGGAAATAAATAGATTGGACCGCTTATGTTTCACGTAGAGCGCTTCACAAAATGCTTTGAATTCTCGGGATGTGAATAAATAGCACTCCTAATGTACTATCAGTTAAGTCAAAGCGCGATGATATAATACATTTTCTCTAATAAGTTGCGTATTGCTGGGCGTTGCAGAAACTCTTAGAATTGTATGTCGACATTTTAGTAAAGCATCATCAAAATCAACATATTAAATTTCATTGATTTGCCTAACAAGAGGATGACAAATTCGATAGTAAACTAATCAGGTACATTCCAATGAGCTTAGCATTTGCCTTTAAGTTATTTGCAGCTTGATGGCTGCTTAAACAGTGTATCAAATTTTGTTATCTTGAAATCCAATACTGGTTAATTTGAATAAATGCATGTAATCGAATAAAATCGACCGATTATACAGTGTATGATGAGAACCGTTCAATCTCTTTTGTCTTTAAGAGATACGAAGTCAGCGATCACTTTTGAAAACATGGGGCACTTTTTCAAATTGTGTATTGAATCTTGTTGGTGGAAATGTTGGGGTTTTATCATCCAAGTTCTAGATGGATAATTCTTCTGAGTGACTAAGATTGCATGGCGTTAAATTAGGTCTACAATTATAGTCTTTTTATGTGTCCTCCGCTGACATTGCTAATGCGCATACTAAATCGGTTAAAAAAATAGTGGTTACTTGTTCAGCAATATTGTTGCGATTACTGAATCGATTATCACCCAAATTTCCATGTAGGACATCGATTTGTCCAATTCAAAGTTTCACTTATTTTATACTGTATTTGAAATTGAAAGCCACCTTCTTTCTGAGGGTGGCGTTATTCAATCATGATGTCGGTGTCAGAGAAGCATGAAGACAGTAATTTCTGAACAAACTAGGATAAGTGTCACGGCCGAAAATTTTCCAAACGTGATGAATAAAAGCATACATTGAGAAAACCGTAAGCGTCTCGCCACCTGAACAAAAAGTAGATTTATTAGAGGGAGTTAGGGATATTATTTCGTGACCAATATTTACAAACTTTACATGAACTTCTATTGGGTGAATGAAGAAATACACACCTCAAACCAATTTAATAGTGTCTACTTACTTAACAGCTCATCAGGTGGTGTAGATACATTATTTGAGACTGATAGGAAATATGAATAACAACTAATCATCCTTTGAGTAGAACATGAAGGAGAAATCTTAGTTAAGACAGGCATTAGTTGAATTGCGAATACATTTTCATGATAAAGATGGCATTCCGAACCACGAAAAATAAAATCGAGGTTTACCGCAAATCGCAAACAGGAGCAAAGTTTCTTAGGAGAGAAGTGTCAGCTGTTTAAATATTGTTTAAGTTCGGATTCAAAATCAGCCACGCAATGCAGCTAGTGATACAATATCGTCCATTTAAGCAGACACACTATACATGCCCTATATAACGGGATCGAATACTTAATGTCATATTGCGTTGATTTGTACGGATGCAGAAACACATTTGTGTAATCCAGTCAAGAATCAAAAAGCTCAACTTTGAATCAGTAACATAATAATGTCATTAAACTGTTTGCTACCCAATTTTGCACATCAATTGTGTTAATCACTAAGTTTAAGGCGATCATCGATTGCAATAATGTTGAATGGATTGTCAAACCTGAGAACATGTTCTCTCAAAAAATTTTAAATTTCCATGTATATGATTGTGATGTTTTGAAAAAATTACTTACTGGATTTTTACTAGCCACTCTTTGAAAATATCTGCAATGCATTATTTCTGAACCAAGGCTCCGAATAAGATTGTTTCCTGCAGAATGGAGTGTCTTAAATTAAGCTGCTTATATTTGGTCCGACGGGGATGTAAAATTACAACAAGACTCAAGATTCCGACTTATTGTTACTTCAACTCACTTTACGTTGGCGGTATCGTAATGTCTGGAAAAATGATGTTTCAATGAAGAAACTTTAGTAATTTGCAACGATATATATTGCAAACCAATTAAATGTGGATTCTTTAATCAGGTAGTTGAACCATAATGCCGGCCAAATTTCTGTTCAATAACCGTCTTCCCAGATGGTTTGTAAGACTTTTAAAGCACATGAACTTCCTGTCCAAAATGACCACCGGTTTGTAGTAATGTGTAATCGTGTTAGATGTTTATCAGTGTTTTCCGTGGGGTCGCGATTATATTGAATGACGAATTTCAGTTTTGCTGAAGACTGTTTAGTAGTTAAATGCGGATATCTGGAAAGTTCGACGACTTAAGGCTGCAAATAAATATAAATCAATAATAGTGAAAATTTCTGTTGAGACTTCAAATTTAACCGTTCGAATTCACTTATAATAATAGAACTTGTTATATTTATCATCGCACTCATTATTAGATAAAATGAATCATGTTCTTCATGTGACAAAATAAGGTGGCGTCAACAACTCTCTCTAATCAAGCGTTGCACAATTAAATAAGGATGACACCCACTTTGCCGTTATTACCAAATGTCAGCCATTCAACTCATTATATATCCTTTTATAAACCCCACATATATTGAGTTTTACTTGATTGAAATTCACTCTTAATGATAATCTTACAGTTCTTCGTAAACCCATTAACTAAAACCTGAAGCGTGTGTTTCAAAAAACAAAGTTTTGAAGTATTATCCATACAGAAGACTTGAGTGCTGGTTTGCATTTTACTTATATCTGCAACGTGATATATATTGTAGTTGTACAATGGTTCTTGCATGGATCCTCGCACGGCACATTTGATGAATATCATTGCTTTTCCAAATAAGCCAACATCCAAAGTGCACTTGGATGTAACCAACTGTCATTGATAAATATAATAAATTGCGCATTATAAGTATTTTACATTGACCACTCTTATTAGTTAACCAAATAAATAGTTTCAGATCTCATTTACCAAATCCTCACCGGTAAAGTATGCGCATAATATGTGGTACTTTTGATTGTTTTTGCACAAATCACATTACACAAATGTGCTAAAAATTCTACTGTACTTTATTTTTCTAACCACGGCAAAAACTGTTATCGACCCACTGAACAATTTACTTGATTACAAATGAGCACTAATCTTTTTATTTATCTGTATTATCCTTTACGTTAGGTTTATTTTGTAAGATATCAAAATATAATGAAAAGTCCAGATTAAACACATTACTATTCTATTTGAAATGTGGAGTATCATTTTGTTTAGCTTTATTGCAAATTAATCTGCAAAATCATTTCAAAAATAATTTATCTTATTTTTTGATGATGTTTGACATTTTAAAATCCCGTATACATTAAAACACCACAAATTATTGAATAATATAACAAGTTTATTATATCTCTAATGAACACAGTCCATGTTTGTGTTTGTGTCGACATGGATAAACGCATGTTACATTTTTGTGTCTTGTTTTGTAATTTTGGACACATCTGTTGACACCGTAATATACTTTGCTATATGATGAAATGCATATTCATTGCGTTCCTGGAATACTGCTTAGTTGTAACAATATATTCCGATGTTCGTTGTGGTTTTCATTACCAATGCGTTTAGTGATCATCAGTCGCAAACACCAATACACCATACTCACATCACACTATAGTGCACTATATTACTTTCCTAGACGACAATTTTACCAGGATGTAAAGTGAAATATAATTGCAAAATATTCTGATAATTCAACATTTTGAAAGTTGACCTAAATAACCGAAGAAACTGCAATTTGATTTGCACGAGTATTGATCACTGATCATAAATGTCATGTACTTGTTGAATAATAGTCAAAATACATGATTATCCCAATATTTTATCGGCTTAACATTGAACATTCCATCTCTCCATGAGTTTATTGAAATCCAAGATTTACATTATCTCTTTACATTACTACTAAATTAAATTGAAAATGAACACCACTGTATTATAGAAATTGAAGTCCCGGCCAACAGAAGCAATCATCACAGGTTCCCTTTTTTAAAACAATGTTTAAGCTAATGAAACAGTACGAGTGGGCTATGGTGATGACGCAATATGTTGGTAACAAAAAGATACACTAAACAAAAAGGTTCACTCACGAATGACAGACAGAAAATGCATGTACAAAAACTAAGTAACACAAACGTAAGCTGCTTCTTGGGAGAACAATTAAGAACAAATTACATGCCAGCTGTTTATCGGTTTATACAAAAAGATTCATATAGATTCATCCACTTGTTAGAACCTCAGAGTTTGTTTTCTAGAGTCGTATTTTTTATATGAGATATTATTAGTGTATGCTGATCACATGTTTGGGTGAAAGCACATTCATTGAGGGACTATTACTCAATGCCTTGCAATAAATTCTGGTTGACCATCATGATGAAGAAGACGAATATTGAGGACAACTATATGATTTTCGAACCTAATGTGCCAATAAATGTTTATGAAACAAAGAGTACACAATTGCTTACATATCTTGGTTCGGATACCACTGATTAATGATTACCGTATGCGGAGACGGACAAAAAATTCCGGGATTTCTCCTCCACGTTCCATAGTAATGCACACCGAGAGTGAACAGTAAGCTTGCTCCCTCAAAAAAATCAAATCCCAAATAATAAATACTTTCGTGCTTAGCATATTGCTCTGATGCAACGAAACATAATTTATGCACACCATACAGTTCGCAAAAATGGGCACCAACAATTTGGCACGAGCCCCTCATATGTTAGTTATGCATGTACATTGCACTCAATGCAACAATATTAATACTACCGGATTCGGCATGAACTTATAGACTGTCCTATGTTCTCTTAAAACAATTAGAACCTCACGTAATCACGGAACCTTTATTTATCATGATTTATATAATTACTTCACACCACCTCTGGTCGAGACCATGAGCTTATTCATATAACTGAATATACCAGCAATAAAACCCTATTACGTGGAATAATTTTGAATATAGTGGTTACTAAACACCACTATTGAATATATTTTGGTATATAAGAGATGAATGTGGTATGAACCTTCAATTTTGTGTTCATTTTCAATGACAGTTTTCAGGTATTATTGACGTTCTTCCGAGCAAACTTCGTAAAGTAGAGTTCAAGTATGGATCACGTAGCGGCATTAAAATCG
>JBBHEA010000056.1:30000-40000 GCA_038088235.1 Zacco platypus | reverse complement strand
TAGCTCCACGGGTCCCCGAGATATGAATTTTTAAAGCCCTCAGCGCGGGGCTGGTGACCTGCGACGCGCGGTGGTTTTTGACTCATATCTCCACGGAGGTAGGGGGTAGTGACTCCATATTTGTACCCGAGTAAGGTGGGGTTAGCACGGTTAAAATGAGCCCGGGCCTGGGAGAATAGCTCCACGGGTCCCCGAGATATGAATTTTTAAAGCCCTCAGCGCGGGGCTGGTGACCTGCGACGCGCGGTGGTTTTTGACTCATATCTCCACGGAGGTAGGGGGTAGTGACTCCATATTTGTACCCGAGTAAGGTGGGGTTAGCACGGTTAAAATGAGCCCGGGCCTGGGAGAATAGCTCCACGGGTCCCCGAGATATGAATTTTTAAAGCCCTCAGCGCGGGGCTGGTGACCTGCGACGCGCGGTGGTTTTTGACTCATATCTCCACGGAGGTAGGGGGTAGTGACTCCATATTTGTACCCGAGTAAGGTGGGGTTAGCACGGTTAAAATGAGCCCGGGCCTGGGAGAATAGCTCCACGGGTCCCCGAGATATGAATTTTTAAAGCCCTCAGCGCGGGGCTGGTGACCTGCGACGCGCGGTGGTTTTTGACTCATATCTCCACGGAGGTAGGGGGTAGTGACTCCATATTTGTACCCGAGTAAGGTGGGGTTAGCACGGTTAAAATGAGCCCGGGCCTGGGAGAATAGCTCCACGGGTCCCCGAGATATGAATTTTTAAAGCCCTCAGCGCGGGGCTGGTGACCTGCGACGCGCGGTGGTTTTTGACTCATATCTCCACGGAGGTAGGGGGTAGTGACTCCATATTTGTACCCGAGTAAGGTGGGGTTAGCACGGTTAAAATGAGCCCGGGCCTGGGAGAATAGCTCCACGGGTCCCCGAGATATGAATTTTTAAAGCCCTCAGCGCGGGGCTGGTGACCTGCGACGCGCGGTGGTTTTTGACTCATATCTCCACGGAGGTAGGGTGTAATGACTCCAAATTTATTCCCTAATAAGAAGGGGTTAGTACGGTTAAAATGAGCCCTGGCCTGGGAGAATAGCTCCACGGGTCCCCGAGATATGAATTTTTAAAGCCCTCAGCGCGGGGCTGGTGACCTGCGACGCGCGGTGGTTTTTGACTCATATCTCCACGGAGGTAGGGTGTAATGACTCCAAATTTATACCCAAGTAAGATGGGGTTAGCACGGTTAAAATGAGGCCGGGCCTGGGAGAATAGCTCCACGGGTCCCCGAGATATGGATTTTTAAAGTGTTCCAAGTTCCTCCGCGTACCAGGCGGCACGGTTGGGGGCTTATATCTCGGGAACGGCGCGGCGAAAAATTCTGAATCTCGGGTCGGTGGAAGGTCTCGGGGGTCTGCAGCGAACGGCGCCGTCCCCGTGGTCCGGGCCCCCGGGGGTCCCGAGTTATACGCGGCGCAACGTAAACCTTTTTGGGCTTATATCTCGGGAACGGCGGGGTCTGGAGGGCTGGGGCGTGCGTCCCCGGAGAGAGTGGGCCGGGGCCTTTCCAACGGGCCCGGGCACTCGGTCCGGGGAGGCGGGATTCGGGCGCTAGAGGCCACGGAAGATCGGGACCCCCGCGATCCGCGATCCGGGGGGGGTGCTCCCCGAGGCCCGGGAAGGATGTGTTCGGGCAAGGGCCGGGAGAGGAGCATTTCACCCGAGTTTGAGCGCTCTGGGTCTTTGGGTTCCCGAGTTATGAGCGAAAGTCTGCCGAAAACGGAGCCTCTCGGGCTCCCGCCATTTTGTGAAGCGCCCGATGGTTTTTGGCGAATTGCTCCGCGAAGGCAGGGCGAAACGGCGTGAAATTTTCAGGGTACATCGAGGCAGTTACCCCGGTTCGAACGAGACCGGCCCTGGGTCTCTGGGCGGCGGGAGAGCCGAGTTTCGTGACTTTACGTGCAAAGTATTAAAATCACCAAGAACCAATAAGTCCCAGAGACTAAGTGTTGAAAATCACCAAAAAACAATAAGTCTGCTGAAAAAATGACTAAGTGTTGAAAATCACCAAGAACCAATAAGTCCCAGAGACTAAGTGTCAAAAATCACCAAGAACCAATAAGTCTGCTGAAAAAATGACTAAGTGTTGAAAATCACCAAGAACCAATAAGTCTGCTGAAAAAATGACTAAGTGTTGAAAATCACCAAGAACCAATAAGTCCCAGAGACTAAGTGTTGAAAATCACCAAAAAACAATAAGTCTGCTGAAAAAATGACTAAGTGTTGAAAATCACCAAGAACCAATAAGTCCCAGAGACTAAGTGTCAAAAATCACCAAGAACCAATAAGTCTGCTGAAAAAATGACTAAGTGTTGAAAATCACTAAGAACCAATAAGTCTGCTGAAAAAATGACTAAGTGTTGAAAATCACCAAGAACCAATAAGTCCCAGAGACTAAGTGTCAAAAATCACCAAGAACCAATAAGTCTGCTGAAAAAATGACTAAGTGTCAAAAATCACCAAGAACCAATAAGTCTGCTGAAAAAATGACTAAGTGTCAAAAATCACCAAGAACCAATAAGTCTGCTGAAAAAATGACTGTGTCAAAAATCACCAAGAACCAATAAGTCTGCTGAAAAAATGACTAAGTGTTGAAAATCACCAAGAACCAATAAGTCCCAGAGACTAAGTGTTGAAAATCACCAAGAACCAATAAGTCTGCTGAAAAAATGACTAAGTGTTGAAAATCACCAAGAACCAATAAGTCCCGGAGACTAAGTGTCAAAAATCACCAAGAACCAATAAGTCTGCTGAAAAAATGACTAAGTGTTGAAAATCACTAAGAACCAATAAGTCCCGGAGACTAAGTGTCAAAAATCACCAAGAACCAATAAGTCTGCTGAAAAAATGACTAAGTGTCAAAAATCACCAAGAACCAATAAGTCTGCTGAAAAAATGACTAAGTGTCAAAAATCACCAAGAACCAATAAGTCTGCTGAAAAAATGACTAAGTGTTGAAAATCACCAAGAACCAATAAGTCCCAGAGACTAAGTGTTGAAAATCACCAAGAACCAATAAGTCTGCTGAAAAAATGACTAAGTGTTGAAAATCACCAAGAACCAATAAGTCCCGGAGACTAAGTGTCAAAAATCACCAAGAACCAATAAGTCTGCTGAAAAAATGACTAAGTGTTGAAAATCACTAAGAACCAATAAGTCCCGGAGACTAAGTGTCAAAAATCACCAAGAACCAATAAGTCCCGGAGACTGTCAAAAATCACCAAGAACCAATAAGTCTGCTGAAAAAATGACTAAGTGTTGAAAATCACTAAGAACCAATAAGTCCCGGAGACTAAGTGTCAAAAATCACCAAGAACCAATAAGTCTGCTGAAAAAATGACTAAGTGTTGAAAATCACCAAGAACCAATAAGTCCCAGAGACTAAGTGTCAAAAATCACCAAGAACCAATAAGTCTGCTGAAAAAATGACTAAGTGTCAAAAATCACCAAGAACCAATAAGTCTGCTGAAAAAATGACTAAGTGTCAAAAAATCACCAAGAACCAATAAGTCCCAGAGACTAAGTGTCAAAAATCACCAAGAACCAATAAGTCTGCTGAAAAAATGACTAAGTGTCAAAAATCACCAAGAACCAATAAGTCTGCTGAAAAAATGACTAAGTGTCAAAAATCACCAAGAACCAATAAGTCAGCTGAAAAAATGACTAAGTGTTGAAAATCACCAAGAACCAATAAGTCCCAGAGACTAAGTGTTGAAAATCACCAAGAACCAATAAGTCCCGGAGACTAAGTGTCAAAAATCACCAAGAACCAATAAGTCTGCTGAAAAAATGACTAAGTGTTGAAAATCACCAAGAACCAATAAGTCCCACGCACTAAGTGTCAAAAATCACCAAGAACCAATAAGTCTGCTGAAAAAATGACTAAGTGTCAAAAATCACCAAGAACCAATAAGTCTGCTGAAAAAATGACTAAGTGTTGAAAATCACCAAGAACCAATAAGTCCCAGAGACTAAGTGTCAAAAATCACCAAGAACCAATAAGTCTGCGGTACGGTTGGGGGCTTATATCTCGGGAACGGCGCGGCGAAAAATTCTGAATCTCGGGTCGGTGGAAGGTCTCGGGGGTCTGCAGCGAACGGCGCCGTCCCCGTGGTCCGGGCCCCAGGGGGTCCCGAGTTATACGCAGCGCAACGTAAACCTTTTTGGGCTTATATCTCGGGAACGGCGGGGTCTGGAGGGCTGGGGCGGGCGTCCCCGGAGAGAGTGGGCCGGGGCCTTTCCAACGGGCCCGGGCACTCGGTCCGGGGAGGCGGGACTCGGGCGCTAGAGGCCACGGAAGATCGGGACCCCCGCGATCCGCGATCCGGGGGGGGTGCTCCCCGAGGCCCGGGAAGGATGTGTTCGGGCAAGGGCCGGGAGAGGAGCATTTCACCCGAGTTTGAGCGCTCTGGGTCTTTGGGTTCCCGAGTTATGAGCGAAAGTCTGCCGAAAACGGAGCCTCTCGGGCGCCCGCCATTTTGTGAAGCGCCCGATGGTTTTTGGCGAATAGCTCCGCGAAGGCAGGGCGAATCGGCGTGAAATTTTCAGGGTACATCGAGGGAGTTACCCCGGTTCGAACGAGACCGGCCCTGGGTCTCTGGGCGGCGGGAGAGCCGAGTTTCGTGACTTTACGTGCAAAGTATTAATGGAGCATAAGAACCAATAAGTCCCGGAGACTAAGTGTCAAAAATCACCAAGAACCAATAAGTCCCAGAGACTAAGTGTCAAAAATCACCAAGAACCAATAAGTCTGCTGAAAAAATGACTAAGTGTCAAAAATCACCAAGAACCAATAAGTCCCAGAGACTAAGTGTCAAAAATCACCAAGAACCAATAAGTCTGCTGAAAAAATGACTAAGTGTCAAAAATCACCAAGAACCAATAAGTCCCAGAGACTAAGTGTCAAAAATCACCAAGAACCAATAAGTCTGCTGAAAAAAATGACTAAGTGTCAAAAATCACCAAGAACCAATAAGTCCCAGAGACTAAGTGTCAAAAATCACCAAGAACCAATAAGTCTGCTGAAAAAATGACTAAGTGTTGAAAATCACCAAGAACCAATAAGTCCCAGAGACTAAGTGTCAAAAATCACCAAGAACCAATAAGTCTGCTGAAAAAATGACTAAGTGTCGAAAATCACCAAGAACCAATAAGTCCCAGAGACTAAGTGTCAAAAATCACCAAGAACCAATAAGTCTGCTGAAAAAATGACTAAGTGTCGAAAATCACCAAGAACCAATAAGTCCCAGAGACTAAGTGTCAAAAATCACCAAGAACCAATAAGTCTGCTGAAAAAATGACTAAGTGTTGAAAATCACCAAGAACCAATAAGTCCCAGAGACTAAGTGTCGAAAATCACCAAGAACCAATAAGTCTGCTGAAAAAATGACTAAGTGTTGAAAATCACCAAGAACCAATAAGTCCCACGCACTAAGTGTCAAAAATCACCAAGAACCAATAAGTCTGCTGAAAAAATGACTAAGTGTCAAAAATCACCAAGAACCAATAAGTCTGCTGAAAAAATGACTAAGTGTTGAAAATCACCAAGAACCAATAAGTCTGCTGAAAAAATGACTAAGTGTTGAAAATCACCAAGAACCAATAAGTCCCACGCACTAAGTGTCAAAAATCACCAAGAACCAATAAGTCTGCTGAAAAAATGACTAAGTGTCAAAAATCACCAAGAACCAATAAGTCTGCTGAAAAAATGACTAAGTGTTGAAAATCACCAAGAACCAATAAGTCTGCTGAAAAAATGACTAAGTGTCAAAAATCACCAAGAACCAATAAGTCTGCTGAAAAAATGACTAAGTGTCAAAAATCACCAAGAACCAATAAGTCTGCTGAAAAAATGACTAAGTGTTGAAAATCACCAAGAACCAATAAGTCCCACGCACTAAGTGTTGAAAATCACCAAGAACCAATAAGTCTGCTGAAAAAATGACTAAGTGTTGAAAATCACCAAGAACCAATAAGTCCCAGAGACTAAGTGTCAAAAATCACCAAGAACCAATAAGTCTGCTGAAAAAATGACTAAGTGTCAAAAATCACCAAGAACCAATAAGTCTGCTGAAAAAATGACTAAGTGTCAGAAAATCACCAAGAACCAATAAGTCCCACGCACTAAGTGTCAAAAAAAACACCAAGAACCAATAAGTCCCACGCACTAAGTGTCAAAACTACACCAAGAACCAATAAGTCCCGCGCACTAAGTCGAGTAATTTGAGGTGTTGGTCTGAGAACCAGCAGCGCGGTGATCGGTTTCCCAAGGCCCAGAGGGGTCACCCGTCCTGGGCATGGGTCATCCCTGGTGGGGGGTGGTGAGCGCAGAAACCACAAAATCTGGCCATCGCGGTATTGTAGGAGAGAGGTTGAGTCTGGGAAGAACCGGAGGAAACGAAGCGAGGCAGGGTGAGCCTCGGCCCAGACACCACCGGCGCTGAGAGGGGGTGCCGGTGGCGGTTGTATGCGAACGAACGAAGGCTCCGGGTGGTCCGGGGGGCGCGCGCGCCCGCTCCTCGGACCCGGCGAGAAGGCATCGGTATGGGGGGCGCGCCGCGTTTCTGATCGATGGGACAGAGAGAAGCGCCGGGGGCAGGCCTTTATGCCCGGTCGGAGACGGCCGCCATGGGCATCGCGCACCTCCCCGCGAAGCGCTTCATTTTTCTCGGAGGACGCCCCTCGCGGGCGCTCCGACCCAGGGAGACTCAGACGGCCGGTCAGCCTCGGAGGTCCGTCGCGGCGGCGGGACCGGGGCGGACGGGCGGGTTTCGGAGGCGGTTTTCGGGCCCAGGCCCGTTATCACGTCTCCCGCCCGACTCGTTCGTCCTCCCCGCCGCCGTCTCTGCACGCTTTCCCCAGTGACGGCCGCGATTCAGCGGCCACCCCCCTTTCCCTCGAGTCGTCCCCCAGCCCGGGGTGAGAGACGGGTTAGGGTTCGGGTAGCGGGGTGGGGTTTTGACCGAACGCCTCTAAGTCAGAACGACCCCCCGGGCCCGGCCCGTCCCGTCCCCCTCTCCCGGACAGAGTGGCGGCTACCTGGTTGATCCTGCCAGTAGCATATGCTTGTCTCAAAGATTAAGCCATGCAGGTCTAAGTGCACACGGCCGGTACAGTGAAACTGCGAATGGCTCATTAAATCAGTTATGGTTCCTTTGATCGCTCCAAAGCCACTTGGATAACTGTGGCAATTCCAGAGCTAATACATGCTAACGAGCGCCGACCCGGCCGCCGACCCGGCCGGGGACGCGTGCATTTATCAGTGCCAAAACCCACGCGGGTGCGGCGGGGGTCCGCCCTCGCCGTCCCGGCCGCTTTGGTGACTCTAGATAACCTCGGGCCGATCGCGCGCCCTCCGCGGCGGCGACGACTCTTTCGAATGTCTGCCCTATCAACTTTCGATGGTACGTTCGGCGCCTACCATGGTGACCACGGGTAACGGGGAATCAGGGTTCGATTCCGGAGAGGGAGCCTGAGAAACGGCTACCACATCCAAGGAAGGCAGCAGGCGCGCAAATTACCCATTTCCGACACGGAGAGGTAGTGACGAAAAATAACAATACAGGTCTCTTTCGAGGCCCTGTAATTGGAATGAGCGTATCCTAAACCCATGGGCGAGGACCCATTGGAGGGCAAGTCTGGTGCCAGCAGCCGCGGTAATTCCAGCTCCAATAGCGTATACTAAAGTTGCTGCAGTTAAAAAGCTCGTAGTTGGATCTCGGGAGTGGGCTGGCGGTCCGCCGCGAGGCGAGCCACCGCCTGTCCCGGACCCTGCCTCACGGCGCCCCCCGGATGCCCTTAGCTGGGTGTCCGGTCCGGGGCCCGAAGCGTTTACTTTGAAAAAATTAGAGTGTTCAAAGCAGGCCACCCGTCGCCGCTGAATACCGCAGCTAGGAATAATGGAATAGGACTCCGGTTCTATTTTGTGGGTTTCTGGAACCCGGGGCCATGATTGAGAGGGACGGCCGGGGGCATTCGTATTGCGCCGCTAGAGGTGAAATTCTTGGACCGGCGCAAGACGGACGAGAGCGAAAGCATTTGCCAAGAATGTTTTCATTAATCAAGAACGAAAGTCGGAGGTTCGAAGACGATCAGATACCGTCGTAGTTCCGACCGTAAACGATGCCGACCCGCGATCCGGCGGCGTTATTCCCATGACCCGCCGGGCAGCGTGCGGGAAACCACGAGTCTTTGGGTTCCGGGGGGAGTATGGTTGCAAAGCTGAAACTTAAAGGAATTGACGGAAGGGCACCACCAGGAGTGGAGCCTGCGGCTTAATTTGACTCAACACGGGAAAGCTCACCCGGCCCGGACACGGAAAGGATTGACAGATTGATAGCTCTTTCTCGATTCTGTGGGTGGTGGTGCATGGCCGTTCTTAGTTGGTGGAGCGATTTGTCTGGTTCATTCCGATAACGAACGAGATTCCGGCATGCTAAATAGTTACGCGGCCCCGCGCGGTCGGCGTCCAACTTCTTAGAGGGACAAGTGGCGTTCAGCCACGCGAGATGGAGCAATAACAGGTCTGTGATGCCCTTAGATGTCCGGGGCTGCACGCGCGCCACAATGGGCGGATCAGCGTGTGCCTACCCTGCGCCGAGAGGCGCGGGTAACCCGCTGAACCCCGCTCGTGATTGGGACTGGGGATTGAAACTGTTTCCCATCAACGAGGAATTCCCAGTAAGCGCGGGTCATAAGCTCGCGTTGATTAAGTCCCTGCCCTTTGTACACACCGCCCGTCGCTACTACCGATTGGGTGGTTTAGTGAGGTCCTTGGATCGGCCCCGCCGGGGCTCCTCGCGGGCTCCTGGCGGTGTTGTCGAGAAGACGATCGAACTTGACCATCTAGAGGAAGTAAAAGTCGTAACAAGGTTTCCGTAGGTGAACCTGCGGAAGGATCATTAACGGTCGGCCTGGGCCCCGAGAATCGGCCAGACCTCCCCAGAGCCTGGGGCCGCTCCGGCGTGCCCCACCCTTGGTAGGAACCGGACAGGAACCGCTCGGTGAACCGAGGCGGTCGAGAGTCACCTCCCGGCGGGTACCCGTAGGCTCCTCTCCCCTTTACGGGGAGAGGGGACCGTGGGTTTAATGACCTCCGCTCCCCTCTCGGGGGGAGCGCTGGCGCCCGTCCGGAGTCTCGCCGCAAAACCCATTTTCTTTACCAACCTCTCTGTCGTGGTTTAGTCCCCTGTCAAACAGAACAAAAAGAGTACAACTCTTAGCGGTGGATCACTCGGCTCGTGCGTCGATGAAGAACGCAGCCAGCTGCGAGAACTAATGTGAATTGCAGGACACATTGATCATCGACACTTCGAACGCACTTTGCGGCCCCGGGTTCCTCCCGGGGCCACGTCTGTCTGAGGGTCGCTTTGCAATCGATCGGGAGCCCGCCTCCGGGCGAGCACCCGCGGCTGGAGGTTCGCAGGGGGGCCCGCTCCCCTCCGTCCTCTTAAGTGCAGACCGTCCGGCGACCCGTCCCGTCCCTACCTCCTCTCTCTCTCCCCTGGCCGGGGAGAGGCCTCCGTATTCCCCTCCGGGGGGATGGCGTCGCGCCGTCGCGCCGATGCGGTCAGGGTGACCTCCTCCGCGGCTGCCGGTGGCTCTGCCGCCCGCCGCCCGCGCCTGGAGGGCCGCTGCCCGCCGGTTAGGCGGCCTTCGTCGTGGGGGCCTCGCTCGCACCCGGCCAGGCGGGGGGTTAGACGGTGCCGGGGGGACACAGTCGGCGGGTCGCTTCGTGGCGAAACTCTCGTCCATGGCCAGTCCTCTCCTCTCCCCTTCGGGGGGGTGCGTCAGGCGGCCGCGAAACCACCCCGCTCTCGAGGGGGGGTTTCCCATCCGCACGCGACCTCAGTTCAGACGAGACGACCCGCTGAATTTAAGCATATTACTAAGCGGAGGAAAAGAAACTAACAAGGATTCCCTCAGTAGCGGCGAGCGAAGAGGGAAGAGCCCAGCGCCGAATCCCCGTCCCCCGAGCGGGG
>JBBHEA010000056.1:12500-25000 GCA_038088235.1 Zacco platypus | reverse complement strand
AGGGGGGAAGGACGGTTGAAATGAAGCCGGGCCTGGGTGGATAGCCTTCTGGGTCCCCGAGAAATGAATTTTTTTAAAGTCCCCAGCGCGGGGCTGGAGAGCTGTAAGGCGGGGTGGTTTTTTATTTCTATCTCCACGGAGGTAGGGGGTAGGGACTCCAAATTTACACCGGTGTGAGAGGGGGGAAGGACGGTTGAAATGAAGCCGGGCCTGGGTGGATAGCCTTCTGGGTCCCCGAGAAATGAATTTTTTTAAAGTCCCCAGCGCGGGGCTGGAGAGCTGTAAGGCGGGGTGGTTTTTTATTTCTATCTCCACGGAGGTAGGGGGTAGGGACTCCAAATTTATACCCGAATAAGAAGGGGTTAGCACGGTTGAAATGAAGCCGGGCCTGGGTGGATAGCCTAATGGGTCCCCGAGATATGAATTTTCAAAGTCTGCAGCACGGGGCTGGTGACCTGCGACGCGCGGTGGTTTTTGACTCATATCTCCACGGAGGTAGGGGGTAGGGACTCCAAATTCATACCCCAGTAAGGTGGGGTTAGCACGGTTAAAATGAGCCCAGGCCTGGGAGGATTGCCTAATGGGTCCCCGAGATATGGATTTTTAAAGCCCTCAGCGCGGGGCTGGTGACCTGCGACGCGCGGTGGTTTTTGACAGATATCTCCCCGGAGGTAGGGGGTAGTAACTCCATATTTGTACCCAAGTAAGGTGGGGTTAGTACGGTTAAAATGAGCCCGGGCCTGGGAGGCTAGCTCCACGGGTCCCCGAGATATGAATTTTTAAAGCCCTCAGCGCGGGGCTGGTGACCTGCAACGCGGGGCGGTTTTTGACTCATATCTCCCCGGAGGTAGGGGGTAGTGACTCCATATTTGTACCCAAGTAAGGTGGGGTTAGCACGGTTAAAATGAGCCCAGGCCTGGGAGGATTGCCTAATGGGTCCCCGAGATATGGATTTTTAAAGTCTGCAGCACGGGGCTGGTGACCTGCGACGCGCGGTGGTTTTTGACTCATATCTCCACGGAGGTAGGGGGTAGGGACTCCATATTTGTACCCAAGTAAGGTGGGGTTAGTACGGTTAAAATGAGCCCGGGCCTGGGAGAATAGCTCCACGGGTCCCCGAGATATGAATTTTTAAAGCCCTCAGCGCGGGGCTGGTGACCTGCGACGCGCGGTGGTTTTTGACTCATATCTCCCCGGAGGTAGGGGGTAGTGACTCCATATTTGTACCCAAGTAAGGTGGGGTTAGCACGGTTAAAATGAGCCCTGTCCTGGGAGAATAGCTCCACGGGTCCCCGAGAAATGAATTTTTTAAAGTCCCCAGCGCGGGGCTGGAGAGCTGTAAGGGGGGGTGGTTTTCGACTGATATCTCCACGGAGGTAGGGGGCAGTGACTCCATATTTGTACCCAAGTAAGGTGGGGTTAGCACGGTTAAAATGAGCCCTGGCCTGGGAGAATAGCTCCACGGGTCCCCGAGAAATGAATTTTTTAAAGTCCCCAGCGCGGGGCTGGAGAGCTGTAAGGCGGGGTGGTTTTCGACTGATATCTCCACGGAGGTAGGGGGCAGTGACTCCATATTTGTACCCAAGTAAGGTGGGGTTAGCACGGTTGAAATGAGCCCGGGCCTGGGAGAATAGCTCCACGGGTCCCCGAGATATGGATTTTTAAAGCCCTCAGTTCGGGGCTGGTGACCTGCGACGCGCGGTGGTTTTTTATTTCTATCTCCACGGAGGTACGGGGTAGGGACTCCAAATTTATTCCCTAATAAGAAGGGGTTAGTACGGTTAAAATGAGCCCGGGCCTGGGAAGCTAGCTCCACGGGTCCCCGAGATATGGATTTTTGAAGCCCTCAGCGCGGGGCTGGTGACCTGCGACGCGCGGTGGTTTATGACTCATATCTCCACGGCAGTAGGGGGTAGTGACTCCATATTTGTACCCAAGTAAAGTGGGGTTAGTACGGTTAAAATGAGCCCGGGCCTGGGAGGCTAGCTCCACGGGTCCCCGAGATATGGATTTTTGAAGCCCTCAGCGCGGGGCTGGTGACCTGCGACGCGCGGTGGTTTATGACTCATATCTCCACGGAGGTAGGGGGTAGTGACTCCATATTTGTACCCAAGTAAGGTGGGGTTAGTACGGTTAAAATGAGCCCGGGCCTGGGAAGCTAGCTCCACGGGTCCCCGAGATATGAATTTTTAAAGCCCTCAGCGCGGGGCTGGTGACCTGCGACGCGCGGTGGTTTTTGACTGATATCTCCACGGAGGTAGGGGGTAGGGACTCCATATTTGTACCCGAGTAAGGTGGGGTTAGTACGGTTAAAATGAGCCCGGGCCTGGGAAGCTAGCTCCACGGGTCCCCGAGATATGGATTTTTGAAGCCCTCAGCGCGGGGCTGGTGACCTGCGACGCGCGGTGGTTTATGACTCATATCTCCACGGCAGTAGGGGGTAGTGACTCCATATTTGTACCCAAGTAAAGTGGGGTTAGTACGGTTAAAATGAGCCCGGGCCTGGGAGGCTAGCTCCACGGGTCCCCGAGATATGGATTTTTGAAGCCCTCAGCGCGGGGCTGGTGACCTGCGACGCGCGGTGGTTTATGACTCATATCTCCACGGAGGTAGGGGGTAGTGACTCCATATTTGTACCCAAGTAAGGTGGGGTTAGTACGGTTAAAATGAGCCCGGGCCTGGGAAGCTAGCTCCACGGGTCCCCGAGATATGAATTTTTAAAGCCCTCAGCGCGGGGCTGGTGACCTGCGACGCGCGGTGGTTTTTGACTGATATCTCCACGGAGGTAGGGGGTAGGGACTCCATATTTGTACCCGAGTAAGGTGGGGTTAGTACGGTTAAAATGAGCCCGGGCCTGGGAAGCTAGCTCCACGGGTCCCCGAGATATGGATTTTTGAAGCCCTCAGCGCGGGGCTGGTGACCTGCAACGCGGGGCGGTTTTTGACTGATATCTCCCCGGAGGTAGGGGGTAGTGACTCCATATTTGTACCCAAGTAAGGTGGGGTTAGCACGGTTAAAATGAGCCCAGACCTGGGAGGATTGCCTAATGGGTCCCCGAGATATGGATTTTTAAAGCCCTCAGCGCGGGGCTGGTGCCCTGCGACGCGCGGTGGTTTTTGACAGATATCTCCCCGGAGGTAGGGGGTAGTGACTCCATATTTGTACCCAAGTAAGGTGGGGTTAGCACGGTTAAAATGAGCCCAGACCTGGGAGGATTGCCTAATGGGTCCCCGAGATATGGATTTTTAAAGCCCTCAGCGCGGGGCTGGTGACCTGCAACGCGGGGCGGTTTTTGACTCATATCTCCCCGGAGGTAGGGGGTAGTGACTCCATATTTGTACCCAAGTAAGGTGGGGTTAGCACGGTTAAAATGAGCCCAGGCCTGGGAGGATTGCCTAATGGGTCCCCGAGATATGGATTTTTAAAGCCCTCAGCGCGGGGCTGGTGCCCTGCGACGCGCGGTGGTTTTTGACAGATATCTCCCCGGAGGTAGGGGGTAGTGACTCCATATTTGTACCCAAGTAAGGTGGGGTTAGTACGGTTAAAATGAGCCCTGGCCTGGGAGAATAGCTCCACGGGTCCCCGAGATATGAATTTTTAAAGCCCTCAGCGCGGGGCTGGTGACCTGCGACGCGCGGTGGTTTTTGACTCATATCTCCACGGAGGTAGGGTGTAATGACTCCAAATTTATTCCCTAATAAGAAGGGGTTAGTACGGTTAAAATGAGCCCTGGCCTGGGAGAATAGCTCCACGGGTCCCCGAGATATGAATTTTTAAAGCCCTCAGCGCGGGGCTGGTGACCTGCGACGCGCGGTGGTTTTTGACTCATATCTCCACGGAGGTAGGGTGTAATGACTCCAAATTTATTCCCTAATAAGAAGGGGTTAGTACGGTTAAAATGAGCCCTGGCCTGGGAGAATAGCTCCACGGGTCCCCGAGATATGAATTTTTAAAGCCCTCAGCGCGGGGCTGGTGACCTGCGACGCGCGGTGGTTTTTGACTCATATCTCCACGGAGGTAGGGTGTAATGACTCCAAATTTATACCCAAGTAAGATGGGGTTAGCACGGTTAAAATGAGGCCGGGCCTGGGAGAATAGCTCCACGGGTCCCCGAGATATGGATTTTTAAAGTGTTCCAAGTTCCTCCGCGTACCAGGCGGCACGGTTGGGGGCTTATATCTCGGGAACGGCGCGGCGAAAAATTCTGAATCTCGGGTCGGTGGAAGGTCTCGGGGGTCTGCAGCGAACGGCGCCGTCCCCGTGGTCCGGGCCCCCGGGGGTCCCGAGTTATACGCGGCGCAACGTAAACCTTTTTGGGCTTATATCTCGGGAACGGCGGGGTCTGGAGGGCTGGGGCGTGCGTCCCCGGAGAGAGTGGGCCGGGGCCTTTCCAACGGGCCCGGGCACTCGGTCCGGGGAGGCGGGATTCGGGCGCTAGAGGCCACGGAAGATCGGGACCCCCGCGATCCGCGATCCGGGGGGGGTGCTCCCCGAGGCCCGGGAAGGATGTGTTCGGGCAAGGGCCGGGAGAGGAGCATTTCACCCGAGTTTGAGCGCTCTGGGTCTTTGGGTTCCCGAGTTATGAGCGAAAGTCTGCCGAAAACGGAGCCTCTCGGGCTCCCGCCATTTTGTGAAGCGCCCGATGGTTTTTGGCGAATTGCTCCGCGAAGGCAGGGCGAAACGGCGTGAAATTTTCAGGGTACATCGAGGCAGTTACCCCGGTTCGAACGAGACCGGCCCTGGGTCTCTGGGCGGCGGGAGAGCCGAGTTTCGTGACTTTACGTGCAAAGTATTAAAATCACCAAGAACCAATAAGTCCCAGAGACTAAGTGTTGAAAATCACCAAAAAACAATAAGTCTGCTGAAAAAATGACTAAGTGTTGAAAATCACCAAGAACCAATAAGTCCCAGAGACTAAGTGTCAAAAATCACCAAGAACCAATAAGTCTGCTGAAAAAATGACTAAGTGTTGAAAATCACCAAGAACCAATAAGTCTGCTGAAAAAATGACTAAGTGTTGAAAATCACCAAGAACCAATAAGTCCCAGAGACTAAGTGTTGAAAATCACCAAAAAACAATAAGTCTGCTGAAAAAATGACTAAGTGTTGAAAATCACCAAGAACCAATAAGTCCCAGAGACTAAGTGTCAAAAATCACCAAGAACCAATAAGTCTGCTGAAAAAATGACTAAGTGTTGAAAATCACTAAGAACCAATAAGTCTGCTGAAAAAATGACTAAGTGTTGAAAATCACCAAGAACCAATAAGTCCCAGAGACTAAGTGTCAAAAATCACCAAGAACCAATAAGTCTGCTGAAAAAATGACTAAGTGTCAAAAATCACCAAGAACCAATAAGTCTGCTGAAAAAATGACTAAGTGTCAAAAATCACCAAGAACCAATAAGTCTGCTGAAAAAATGACTGTGTCAAAAATCACCAAGAACCAATAAGTCTGCTGAAAAAATGACTAAGTGTTGAAAATCACCAAGAACCAATAAGTCCCAGAGACTAAGTGTTGAAAATCACCAAGAACCAATAAGTCTGCTGAAAAAATGACTAAGTGTTGAAAATCACCAAGAACCAATAAGTCCCGGAGACTAAGTGTCAAAAATCACCAAGAACCAATAAGTCTGCTGAAAAAATGACTAAGTGTTGAAAATCACTAAGAACCAATAAGTCCCGGAGACTAAGTGTCAAAAATCACCAAGAACCAATAAGTCTGCTGAAAAAATGACTAAGTGTCAAAAATCACCAAGAACCAATAAGTCTGCTGAAAAAATGACTAAGTGTCAAAAATCACCAAGAACCAATAAGTCTGCTGAAAAAATGACTAAGTGTCAAAAATCACCAAGAACCAATAAGTCTGCTGAAAAAATGACTAAGTGTTGAAAATCACCAAGAACCAATAAGTCTGCTGAAAAAATGACTAAGTGTTGAAAATCACCAAGAACCAATAAGTCCCGGAGACTAAGTGTCAAAAATCACCAAGAACCAATAAGTCTGCTGAAAAAATGACTAAGTGTTGAAAATCACTAAGAACCAATAAGTCCCGGAGACTAAGTGTCAAAAATCACCAAGAACCAATAAGTCCCGGAGACTGTCAAAAATCACCAAGAACCAATAAGTCTGCTGAAAAAATGACTAAGTGTTGAAAATCACTAAGAACCAATAAGTCCCGGAGACTAAGTGTCAAAAATCACCAAGAACCAATAAGTCTGCTGAAAAAATGACTAAGTGTTGAAAATCACCAAGAACCAATAAGTCCCAGAGACTAAGTGTCAAAAATCACCAAGAACCAATAAGTCTGCTGAAAAAATGACTAAGTGTCAAAAATCACCAAGAACCAATAAGTCTGCTGAAAAAATGACTAAGTGTCAAAAAATCACCAAGAACCAATAAGTCCCAGAGACTAAGTGTCAAAAATCACCAAGAACCAATAAGTCTGCTGAAAAAATGACTAAGTGTCAAAAATCACCAAGAACCAATAAGTCTGCTGAAAAAATGACTAAGTGTCAAAAATCACCAAGAACCAATAAGTCAGCTGAAAAAATGACTAAGTGTTGAAAATCACCAAGAACCAATAAGTCCCAGAGACTAAGTGTTGAAAATCACCAAGAACCAATAAGTCCCGGAGACTAAGTGTCAAAAATCACCAAGAACCAATAAGTCTGCTGAAAAAATGACTAAGTGTTGAAAATCACCAAGAACCAATAAGTCCCACGCACTAAGTGTCAAAAATCACCAAGAACCAATAAGTCTGCTGAAAAAATGACTAAGTGTCAAAAATCACCAAGAACCAATAAGTCTGCTGAAAAAATGACTAAGTGTTGAAAATCACCAAGAACCAATAAGTCCCAGAGACTAAGTGTCAAAAATCACCAAGAACCAATAAGTCTGCGGTACGGTTGGGGGCTTATATCTCGGGAACGGCGCGGCGAAAAATTCTGAATCTCGGGTCGGTGGAAGGTCTCGGGGGTCTGCAGCGAACGGCGCCGTCCCCGTGGTCCGGGCCCCAGGGGGTCCCGAGTTATACGCAGCGCAACGTAAACCTTTTTGGGCTTATATCTCGGGAACGGCGGGGTCTGGAGGGCTGGGGCGGGCGTCCCCGGAGAGAGTGGGCCGGGGCCTTTCCAACGGGCCCGGGCACTCGGTCCGGGGAGGCGGGACTCGGGCGCTAGAGGCCACGGAAGATCGGGACCCCCGCGATCCGCGATCCGGGGGGGGTGCTCCCCGAGGCCCGGGAAGGATGTGTTCGGGCAAGGGCCGGGAGAGGAGCATTTCACCCGAGTTTGAGCGCTCTGGGTCTTTGGGTTCCCGAGTTATGAGCGAAAGTCTGCCGAAAACGGAGCCTCTCGGGCGCCCGCCATTTTGTGAAGCGCCCGATGGTTTTTGGCGAATAGCTCCGCGAAGGCAGGGCGAATCGGCGTGAAATTTTCAGGGTACATCGAGGGAGTTACCCCGGTTCGAACGAGACCGGCCCTGGGTCTCTGGGCGGCGGGAGAGCCGAGTTTCGTGACTTTACGTGCAAAGTATTAATGGAGCATAAGAACCAATAAGTCCCGGAGACTAAGTGTCAAAAATCACCAAGAACCAATAAGTCCCAGAGACTAAGTGTCAAAAATCACCAAGAACCAATAAGTCTGCTGAAAAAATGACTAAGTGTCAAAAATCACCAAGAACCAATAAGTCCCAGAGACTAAGTGTCAAAAATCACCAAGAACCAATAAGTCTGCTGAAAAAATGACTAAGTGTCAAAAATCACCAAGAACCAATAAGTCCCAGAGACTAAGTGTCAAAAATCACCAAGAACCAATAAGTCTGCTGAAAAAAATGACTAAGTGTCAAAAATCACCAAGAACCAATAAGTCCCAGAGACTAAGTGTCAAAAATCACCAAGAACCAATAAGTCTGCTGAAAAAATGACTAAGTGTTGAAAATCACCAAGAACCAATAAGTCCCAGAGACTAAGTGTCAAAAATCACCAAGAACCAATAAGTCTGCTGAAAAAATGACTAAGTGTCGAAAATCACCAAGAACCAATAAGTCCCAGAGACTAAGTGTCAAAAATCACCAAGAACCAATAAGTCTGCTGAAAAAATGACTAAGTGTCGAAAATCACCAAGAACCAATAAGTCCCAGAGACTAAGTGTCAAAAATCACCAAGAACCAATAAGTCTGCTGAAAAAATGACTAAGTGTTGAAAATCACCAAGAACCAATAAGTCCCAGAGACTAAGTGTCGAAAATCACCAAGAACCAATAAGTCTGCTGAAAAAATGACTAAGTGTTGAAAATCACCAAGAACCAATAAGTCCCACGCACTAAGTGTCAAAAATCACCAAGAACCAATAAGTCTGCTGAAAAAATGACTAAGTGTCAAAAATCACCAAGAACCAATAAGTCTGCTGAAAAAATGACTAAGTGTTGAAAATCACCAAGAACCAATAAGTCTGCTGAAAAAATGACTAAGTGTTGAAAATCACCAAGAACCAATAAGTCCCACGCACTAAGTGTCAAAAATCACCAAGAACCAATAAGTCTGCTGAAAAAATGACTAAGTGTCAAAAATCACCAAGAACCAATAAGTCTGCTGAAAAAATGACTAAGTGTTGAAAATCACCAAGAACCAATAAGTCTGCTGAAAAAATGACTAAGTGTCAAAAATCACCAAGAACCAATAAGTCTGCTGAAAAAATGACTAAGTGTCAAAAATCACCAAGAACCAATAAGTCTGCTGAAAAAATGACTAAGTGTTGAAAATCACCAAGAACCAATAAGTCCCACGCACTAAGTGTTGAAAATCACCAAGAACCAATAAGTCTGCTGAAAAAATGACTAAGTGTTGAAAATCACCAAGAACCAATAAGTCCCAGAGACTAAGTGTCAAAAATCACCAAGAACCAATAAGTCTGCTGAAAAAATGACTAAGTGTCAAAAATCACCAAGAACCAATAAGTCTGCTGAAAAAATGACTAAGTGTCAGAAAATCACCAAGAACCAATAAGTCCCACGCACTAAGTGTCAAAAAAAACACCAAGAACCAATAAGTCCCACGCACTAAGTGTCAAAACTACACCAAGAACCAATAAGTCCCGCGCACTAAGTCGAGTAATTTGAGGTGTTGGTCTGAGAACCAGCAGCGCGGTGATCGGTTTCCCAAGGCCCAGAGGGGTCACCCGTCCTGGGCATGGGTCATCCCTGGTGGGGGGTGGTGAGCGCAGAAACCACAAAATCTGGCCATCGCGGTATTGTAGGAGAGAGGTTGAGTCTGGGAAGAACCGGAGGAAACGAAGCGAGGCAGGGTGAGCCTCGGCCCAGACACCACCGGCGCTGAGAGGGGGTGCCGGTGGCGGTTGTATGCGAACGAACGAAGGCTCCGGGTGGTCCGGGGGGCGCGCGCGCGCCCGCTCCTCGGACCCGGCGAGAAGGCATCGGTATGGGGGGCGCGCCGCGTTTCTGATCGATGGGACAGAGAGAAGCGCCGGGGGCAGGCCTTTATGCCCGGTCGGAGACGGCCGCCATGGGCATCGCGCACCTCCCCGCGAAGCGCTTCATTTTTCTCGGAGGACGCCCCTCGCGGGCGCTCCGACCCAGGGAGACTCAGACGGCCGGTCAGCCTCGGAGGTCCGTCGCGGCGGCGGGACCGGGGCGGACGGGCGGGTTTCGGAGGCGGTTTTCGGGCCCAGGCCCGTTATCACGTCTCCCGCCCGACTCGTTCGTCCTCCCCGCCGCCGTCTCTGCACGCTTTCCCCAGTGACGGCCGCGATTCAGCGGCCACCCCCCTTTCCCTCGAGTCGTCCCCCAGCCCGGGGTGAGAGACGGGTTAGGGTTCGGGTAGCGGGGTGGGGTTTTGACCGAACGCCTCTAAGTCAGAACGACCCCCCGGGCCCGGCCCGTCCCGTCCCCCTCTCCCGGACAGAGTGGCGGCTACCTGGTTGATCCTGCCAGTAGCATATGCTTGTCTCAAAGATTAAGCCATGCAGGTCTAAGTGCACACGGCCGGTACAGTGAAACTGCGAATGGCTCATTAAATCAGTTATGGTTCCTTTGATCGCTCCAAAGCCACTTGGATAACTGTGGCAATTCCAGAGCTAATACATGCTAACGAGCGCCGACCCGGCCGCCGACCCGGCCGGGGACGCGTGCATTTATCAGTGCCAAAACCCACGCGGGTGCGGCGGGGGTCCGCCCTCGCCGTCCCGGCCGCTTTGGTGACTCTAGATAACCTCGGGCCGATCGCGCGCCCTCCGCGGCGGCGACGACTCTTTCGAATGTCTGCCCTATCAACTTTCGATGGTACGTTCGGCGCCTACCATGGTGACCACGGGTAACGGGGAATCAGGGTTCGATTCCGGAGAGGGAGCCTGAGAAACGGCTACCACATCCAAGGAAGGCAGCAGGCGCGCAAATTACCCATTTCCGACACGGAGAGGTAGTGACGAAAAATAACAATACAGGTCTCTTTCGAGGCCCTGTAATTGGAATGAGCGTATCCTAAACCCATGGGCGAGGACCCATTGGAGGGCAAGTCTGGTGCCAGCAGCCGCGGTAATTCCAGCTCCAATAGCGTATACTAAAGTTGCTGCAGTTAAAAAGCTCGTAGTTGGATCTCGGGAGTGGGCTGGCGGTCCGCCGCGAGGCGAGCCACCGCCTGTCCCGGACCCTGCCTCACGGCGCCCCCCGGATGCCCTTAGCTGGGTGTCCGGTCCGGGGCCCGAAGCGTTTACTTTGAAAAAATTAGAGTGTTCAAAGCAGGCCACCCGTCGCCGCTGAATACCGCAGCTAGGAATAATGGAATAGGACTCCGGTTCTATTTTGTGGGTTTCTGGAACCCGGGGCCATGATTGAGAGGGACGGCCGGGGGCATTCGTATTGCGCCGCTAGAGGTGAAATTCTTGGACCGGCGCAAGACGGACGAGAGCGAAAGCATTTGCCAAGAATGTTTTCATTAATCAAGAACGAAAGTCGGAGGTTCGAAGACGATCAGATACCGTCGTAGTTCCGACCGTAAACGATGCCGACCCGCGATCCGGCGGCGTTATTCCCATGACCCGCCGGGCAGCGTGCGGGAAACCACGAGTCTTTGGGTTCCGGGGGGAGTATGGTTGCAAAGCTGAAACTTAAAGGAATTGACGGAAGGGCACCACCAGGAGTGGAGCCTGCGGCTTAATTTGACTCAACACGGGAAAGCTCACCCGGCCCGGACACGGAAAGGATTGACAGATTGATAGCTCTTTCTCGATTCTGTGGGTGGTGGTGCATGGCCGTTCTTAGTTGGTGGAGCGATTTGTCTGGTTCATTCCGATAACGAACGAGATTCCGGCATGCTAAATAGTTACGCGGCCCCGCGCGGTCGGCGTCCAACTTCTTAGAGGGACAAGTGGCGTTCAGCCACGCGAGATGGAGCAATAACAGGTCTGTGATGCCCTTAGATGTCCGGGGCTGCACGCGCGCCACAATGGGCGGATCAGCGTGTGCCTACCCTGCGCCGAGAGGCGCGGGTAACCCGCTGAACCCCGCTCGTGATTGGGACTGGGGATTGAAACTGTTTCCCATCAACGAGGAATTCCCAGTAAGCGCGGGTCATAAGCTCGCGTTGATTAAGTCCCTGCCCTTTGTACACACCGCCCGTCGCTACTACCGATTGGGTGGTTTAGTGAGGTCCTTGGATCGGCCCCGCCGGGGCTCCTCGCGGGCTCCTGGCGGTGTTGTCGAGAAGACGATCGAACTTGACCATCTAGAGGAAGTAAAAGTCGTAACAAGGTTTCCGTAGGTGAACCTGCGGAAGGATCATTAACGGTCGGCCTGGGCCCCGAGAATCGGCCAGACCTCCCCAGAGCCTGGGGCCGCTCCGGCGTGCCCCACCCTTGGTAGGAACCGGACAGGAACCGCTCGGTGAACCGAGGCGGTCGAGAGTCACCTCCCGGCGGGTACCCGTAGGCTCCTCTCCCCTTTACGGGGAGAGGGGACCGTGGGTTTAATGACCTCCGCTCCCCTCTCGGGGGGAGCGCTGGCGCCCGTCCGGAGTCTCGCCGCAAAACCCATTTTCTTTACCAACCTCTCTGTCGTGGTTTAGTCCCCTGTCAAACAGAACAAAAAGAGTACAACTCTTAGCGGTGGATCACTCGGCTCGTGCGTCGATGAAGAACGCAGCCAGCTGCGAGAACTAATGTGAATTGCAGGACACATTGATCATCGACACTTCGAACGCACTTTGCGGCCCCGGGTTCCTCCCGGGGCCACGTCTGTCTGAGGGTCGCTTTGCAATCGATCGGGAGCCCGCCTCCGGGCGAGCACCCGCGGCTGGAGGTTCGCAGGGGGGCCCGCTCCCCTCCGTCCTCTTAAGTGCAGACCGTCCGGCGACCCGTCCCGTCCCTACCTCCTCTCTCTCTCCCCTGGCCGGGGAGAGGCCTCCGTATTCCCCTCCGGGGGGATGGCGTCGCGCCGTCGCGCCGATGCGGTCAGGGTGACCTCCTCCGCGGCTGCCGGTGGCTCTGCCGC
>JBBHEA010000056.1:0-5000 GCA_038088235.1 Zacco platypus | reverse complement strand
GGTTGAAATGAGCCCGGGCCTGGGAGAATAGCTCCACGGGTCCCCGAGATATGGATTTTTAAAGCCCTCAGTTCGGGGCTGGTGACCTGCGACGCGCGGTGGTTTTTTATTTCTATCTCCACGGAGGTACGGGGTAGGGACTCCAAATTTATTCCCTAATAAGAAGGGGTTAGTACGGTTAAAATGAGCCCGGGCCTGGGAAGCTAGCTCCACGGGTCCCCGAGATATGGATTTTTGAAGCCCTCAGCGCGGGGCTGGTGACCTGCGACGCGCGGTGGTTTATGACTCATATCTCCACGGCAGTAGGGGGTAGTGACTCCATATTTGTACCCAAGTAAAGTGGGGTTAGTACGGTTAAAATGAGCCCGGGCCTGGGAGGCTAGCTCCACGGGTCCCCGAGATATGGATTTTTGAAGCCCTCAGCGCGGGGCTGGTGACCTGCGACGCGCGGTGGTTTATGACTCATATCTCCACGGAGGTAGGGGGTAGTGACTCCATATTTGTACCCAAGTAAGGTGGGGTTAGTACGGTTAAAATGAGCCCGGGCCTGGGAAGCTAGCTCCACGGGTCCCCGAGATATGAATTTTTAAAGCCCTCAGCGCGGGGCTGGTGACCTGCGACGCGCGGTGGTTTTTGACTGATATCTCCACGGAGGTAGGGGGTAGGGACTCCATATTTGTACCCGAGTAAGGTGGGGTTAGTACGGTTAAAATGAGCCCGGGCCTGGGAAGCTAGCTCCACGGGTCCCCGAGATATGGATTTTTGAAGCCCTCAGCGCGGGGCTGGTGACCTGCGACGCGCGGTGGTTTATGACTCATATCTCCACGGCAGTAGGGGGTAGTGACTCCATATTTGTACCCAAGTAAAGTGGGGTTAGTACGGTTAAAATGAGCCCGGGCCTGGGAGGCTAGCTCCACGGGTCCCCGAGATATGGATTTTTGAAGCCCTCAGCGCGGGGCTGGTGACCTGCGACGCGCGGTGGTTTATGACTCATATCTCCACGGAGGTAGGGGGTAGTGACTCCATATTTGTACCCAAGTAAGGTGGGGTTAGTACGGTTAAAATGAGCCCGGGCCTGGGAAGCTAGCTCCACGGGTCCCCGAGATATGAATTTTTAAAGCCCTCAGCGCGGGGCTGGTGACCTGCGACGCGCGGTGGTTTTTGACTGATATCTCCACGGAGGTAGGGGGTAGGGACTCCATATTTGTACCCGAGTAAGGTGGGGTTAGTACGGTTAAAATGAGCCCGGGCCTGGGAAGCTAGCTCCACGGGTCCCCGAGATATGGATTTTTGAAGCCCTCAGCGCGGGGCTGGTGACCTGCAACGCGGGGCGGTTTTTGACTGATATCTCCCCGGAGGTAGGGGGTAGTGACTCCATATTTGTACCCAAGTAAGGTGGGGTTAGCACGGTTAAAATGAGCCCAGACCTGGGAGGATTGCCTAATGGGTCCCCGAGATATGGATTTTTAAAGCCCTCAGCGCGGGGCTGGTGCCCTGCGACGCGCGGTGGTTTTTGACAGATATCTCCCCGGAGGTAGGGGGTAGTGACTCCATATTTGTACCCAAGTAAGGTGGGGTTAGCACGGTTAAAATGAGCCCAGACCTGGGAGGATTGCCTAATGGGTCCCCGAGATATGGATTTTTAAAGCCCTCAGCGCGGGGCTGGTGACCTGCAACGCGGGGCGGTTTTTGACTCATATCTCCCCGGAGGTAGGGGGTAGTGACTCCATATTTGTACCCAAGTAAGGTGGGGTTAGCACGGTTAAAATGAGCCCAGGCCTGGGAGGATTGCCTAATGGGTCCCCGAGATATGGATTTTTAAAGCCCTCAGCGCGGGGCTGGTGCCCTGCGACGCGCGGTGGTTTTTGACAGATATCTCCCCGGAGGTAGGGGGTAGTGACTCCATATTTGTACCCAAGTAAGGTGGGGTTAGTACGGTTAAAATGAGCCCTGGCCTGGGAGAATAGCTCCACGGGTCCCCGAGATATGAATTTTTAAAGCCCTCAGCGCGGGGCTGGTGACCTGCGACGCGCGGTGGTTTTTGACTCATATCTCCACGGAGGTAGGGTGTAATGACTCCAAATTTATTCCCTAATAAGAAGGGGTTAGTACGGTTAAAATGAGCCCTGGCCTGGGAGAATAGCTCCACGGGTCCCCGAGATATGAATTTTTAAAGCCCTCAGCGCGGGGCTGGTGACCTGCGACGCGCGGTGGTTTTTGACTCATATCTCCACGGAGGTAGGGTGTAATGACTCCAAATTTATTCCCTAATAAGAAGGGGTTAGTACGGTTAAAATGAGCCCTGGCCTGGGAGAATAGCTCCACGGGTCCCCGAGATATGAATTTTTAAAGCCCTCAGCGCGGGGCTGGTGACCTGCGACGCGCGGTGGTTTTTGACTCATATCTCCACGGAGGTAGGGTGTAATGACTCCAAATTTATACCCAAGTAAGATGGGGTTAGCACGGTTAAAATGAGGCCGGGCCTGGGAGAATAGCTCCACGGGTCCCCGAGATATGGATTTTTAAAGTGTTCCAAGTTCCTCCGCGTACCAGGCGGCACGGTTGGGGGCTTATATCTCGGGAACGGCGCGGCGAAAAATTCTGAATCTCGGGTCGGTGGAAGGTCTCGGGGGTCTGCAGCGAACGGCGCCGTCCCCGTGGTCCGGGCCCCCGGGGGTCCCGAGTTATACGCGGCGCAACGTAAACCTTTTTGGGCTTATATCTCGGGAACGGCGGGGTCTGGAGGGCTGGGGCGTGCGTCCCCGGAGAGAGTGGGCCGGGGCCTTTCCAACGGGCCCGGGCACTCGGTCCGGGGAGGCGGGATTCGGGCGCTAGAGGCCACGGAAGATCGGGACCCCCGCGATCCGCGATCCGGGGGGGGTGCTCCCCGAGGCCCGGGAAGGATGTGTTCGGGCAAGGGCCGGGAGAGGAGCATTTCACCCGAGTTTGAGCGCTCTGGGTCTTTGGGTTCCCGAGTTATGAGCGAAAGTCTGCCGAAAACGGAGCCTCTCGGGCTCCCGCCATTTTGTGAAGCGCCCGATGGTTTTTGGCGAATTGCTCCGCGAAGGCAGGGCGAAACGGCGTGAAATTTTCAGGGTACATCGAGGCAGTTACCCCGGTTCGAACGAGACCGGCCCTGGGTCTCTGGGCGGCGGGAGAGCCGAGTTTCGTGACTTTACGTGCAAAGTATTAAAATCACCAAGAACCAATAAGTCCCAGAGACTAAGTGTTGAAAATCACCAAAAAACAATAAGTCTGCTGAAAAAATGACTAAGTGTTGAAAATCACCAAGAACCAATAAGTCCCAGAGACTAAGTGTCAAAAATCACCAAGAACCAATAAGTCTGCTGAAAAAATGACTAAGTGTTGAAAATCACCAAGAACCAATAAGTCTGCTGAAAAAATGACTAAGTGTTGAAAATCACCAAGAACCAATAAGTCCCAGAGACTAAGTGTTGAAAATCACCAAAAAACAATAAGTCTGCTGAAAAAATGACTAAGTGTTGAAAATCACCAAGAACCAATAAGTCCCAGAGACTAAGTGTCAAAAATCACCAAGAACCAATAAGTCTGCTGAAAAAATGACTAAGTGTTGAAAATCACTAAGAACCAATAAGTCTGCTGAAAAAATGACTAAGTGTTGAAAATCACCAAGAACCAATAAGTCCCAGAGACTAAGTGTCAAAAATCACCAAGAACCAATAAGTCTGCTGAAAAAATGACTAAGTGTCAAAAATCACCAAGAACCAATAAGTCTGCTGAAAAAATGACTAAGTGTCAAAAATCACCAAGAACCAATAAGTCTGCTGAAAAAATGACTGTGTCAAAAATCACCAAGAACCAATAAGTCTGCTGAAAAAATGACTAAGTGTTGAAAATCACCAAGAACCAATAAGTCCCAGAGACTAAGTGTTGAAAATCACCAAGAACCAATAAGTCTGCTGAAAAAATGACTAAGTGTTGAAAATCACCAAGAACCAATAAGTCCCGGAGACTAAGTGTCAAAAATCACCAAGAACCAATAAGTCTGCTGAAAAAATGACTAAGTGTTGAAAATCACTAAGAACCAATAAGTCCCGGAGACTAAGTGTCAAAAATCACCAAGAACCAATAAGTCTGCTGAAAAAATGACTAAGTGTCAAAAATCACCAAGAACCAATAAGTCTGCTGAAAAAATGACTAAGTGTCAAAAATCACCAAGAACCAATAAGTCTGCTGAAAAAATGACTAAGTGTCAAAAATCACCAAGAACCAATAAGTCTGCTGAAAAAATGACTAAGTGTTGAAAATCACCAAGAACCAATAAGTCCCAGAGACTAAGTGTTGAAAATCACCAAGAACCAATAAGTCTGCTGAAAAAATGACTAAGTGTTGAAAATCACCAAGAACCAATAAGTCCCGGAGACTAAGTGTCAAAAATCACCAAGAACCAATAAGTCTGCTGAAAAAATGACTAAGTGTTGAAAATCACTAAGAACCAATAAGTCCCGGAGACTAAGTGTCAAAAATCACCAAGAACCAATAAGTCCCGGAGACTGTCAAAAATCACCAAGAACCAATAAGTCTGCTGAAAAAATGACTAAGTGTTGAAAATCACTAAGAACCAATAAGTCCCGGAGACTAAGTGTCAAAAATCACCAAGAACCAATAAGTCTGCTGAAAAAATGACTAAGTGTTGAAAATCACCAAGAACCAATAAGTCCCAGAGACTAAGTGTCAAAAATCACCAAGAACCAATAAGTCTGCTGAAAAAATGACTAAGTGTCAAAAATCACCAAGAACCAATAAGTCTGCTGAAAAAATGACTAAGTGTCAAAAAATCACCAAGAACCAATAAGTCCCAGAGACTAAGTGTCAAAAATCACCAAGAACCAATAAGTCTGCTGAAAAAATGACTAAGTGTCAAAAATCACCAAGAACCAATAAGTCTGCTGAAAAAATGACTAAGTGTCAAAAATCACCAAGAACCAATAAGTCAGCTGAAAAAATGACTAAGTGTT
>JBBHEA010000055.1:0-46798 GCA_038088235.1 Zacco platypus | reverse complement strand
GCTGCTCCGAAAACCATGTCTCATTTTCCCATCTTGGCAGCCGGAACATGTAAAATGGAAATTTTGCCAGCTACCCACTACAGCCATTGATGAGAAGTCCAGCAATGCACTGATATCAATCATTTACCTGGCGCCCGGACTTGATGACCAAAGACACGGTATCCCGCTTATTCGTTGTAACTTCAGCGTCCCTCGTTCTTCGGTACTCCTATCCAATTACCCTGGCTTGCTGATTCTGCTGGCACAATCGCAAGGTTTCCTCAACTTCAACGACTTCAATTCAAATCAAAACTAACAAAATGGTGAAATAGTTGCGGTTCGTGCATCTGGTGAAACATCAAGCCCAACCAAGCACTGCACTTGCTGGCGCAATGTCTTAGCGGACTTTGATCACGCTTGACGCAAGTTACATCAATAATCTACCCTTATTCTCACCCATCTTCCGCCTCTTCGTAACCGATTTCGAATCAATTTGCCGGCACTAGTTTCTGTCCCAGCTGCATACTGATTAATTGATGCATTTAAACAAACTCATAACAATATTTCAGTTCAACATCATTTTCGTGCATGACTATGACAATCTTAGTCTATTGGGGTGTTTCCTGTGGCATTCTATCTTTCCCTGGACTACTTTCTTCAAAATGGTCGGTTTCATAATCATTCGGGCCATTTCTACTCGTTTTTCATCGTACCGTTTTCAATAATTTTTTTATTTCATACGTTTGTAAAACTTCTGCTCCAGAATATTTTATTTCTGTAAAAGCTGATCATGCCAATTAGGCGTGCTCCCCAAGTGGGAAATAAATATTATTATTATTATATATCTCGCAATACGCCATTTCCGGCATACGCTAAAAGGTCGACCGTTCACCGTTTTCACCGACCATAAACCTCTCGTATATGCCCTCCGCGCCGCTTCAGACAGATACTCTCCTCGCTAGTCTAGGCATTTAGACTACATCACGCAGTTTACTATGGATATCCGTCACGTATCGGGCATTTACAACTCCGTGGCTGACGCACTTTCTCGCGTACAATCCATATGATTTCCAGCCTCAAGCATCGATCTACGGGCCATCGCGGTGGCCCAAAACAAGTGACCCTGAGATGGAACAAATACATCAGTCCACTTCATTGCGACTTCCGTCAGTCCCTCTACCTGACAGTGATGGATCAATACTATGCGATGTCTCCCAAGACACACCCCGCCCTGTGGTGCCTCTTGCTTTCCGCCGAACCGTTTTTCGACACGCTCCATGAACTTTCCCATCCGGGGACTCGTGCCTCCATCAAGATGGTAACTTCTAGATTTGTTTGGCCCAAGGTCAACAGAGATGTCCACACCTGGGCCCGTACGTGTTTGCGTTGTCAACGTGCCAAAGTTCATCGGCATGTGCGGAGTCCTCTCGGTACCTTTGCGGTTCCAGACGCCCGTTTCCACCACGTACATGTTGATTTGGTGGGTCCGCTACCGCCGTCTAATGGAGCAACCTATCTGCTTACTTGCATTGATCGTTTTTCTAGATGGCCTGAAGCAGTGCCACTGCCAGACTGTTCGTCACAGGCGGTAACTCAAGCATTCTTGTCGCGATGGGTTTCGCAGTTTGGATGTCCTATTGTTGTGACAACTGATTGGGGTTCATATTTCGAGGGTGCTTTTGACGAACTCCTCCGTTCTTTAGGGTGTCGACATGCATACTATACTGCATACTATCCGGCATCCAACGGGCCTAGTGGAACGTTTACCATAGGCAACTCAAATCCTCCTTACGGGTACATAGCAACCCCCTCCTGGCAGAAAGTTTTACCTTTGGCCTTACTGGGCCTTCGAAATGCTGTGAAGGTTGATCTAGGCGTCGCCCCCATCAGAGTTGGATTTTGGCTGCTCATTTGGATTGCCAGGAGAGTTGGTAGCTCCAAAAACCCGTAACGACGTACGAATATAATATCTACCTAGGGACGTTTAACGGCAGGACATGCGTCAGCTGCGACCCACTATAGGCAGAGAACAAACTCCAAATGTTCACGTACCCAGCAACTTGCGCACCAGCAGTCATGTGTTCTTGCGGGCCGACATGGTGCGCCAATCGCTTCAAAACCCGTACATGGGTCCCTACCGCGTCCTGCGTCACGCAGAAAAAAACATTCGTGATCGATCGAGATGGACACCGTGACACGATCTCCATCGACCGTCTTAAACCCGCCTTTTTAGAAGATGCTGATGCCTGTAGTGGACCGCTACCTATAGTCAGTCTGTGGTTTATAGAACAACTAGCAAATGCAAGGAAATCAAAAGAAAATAAATGCTAGGACTCACAGTCTGACTTTTCAGTGGTATATTCCTGGATATGGAGAATCTTCGTTTCCAGATAGACCTCCCGATTGATCTCAAGCTAAAATGTTCGATCAAGTGTACGTTTGATCAATAGTTCTAAACAGCACACAAATAATCCAACTTCAAACAACAGCAAACAGGACAACAAGGTTCCACCACAACGAAAGTCAGAGAGAAGGCGTGGAGCGCGCCACTTCGTAACGAGCGGAGTTGTATTGTGTAACGTTCAATAAAACAACAAGCTTAGTAAAATGAAAAAGAGGAAAAGTAATGATACAAAAGAGATTGCTACAGAGCTCCCCCCCCTAGAGCGTGCATGCGTGGACGCTCGATGGAAGTGTGTATGTAGCACATGTTATGGGACGAAATCTCTGAATCGTTTTGGTGCTGCAGGTAAGCGTCCGAAGCGTGTTTGCTTCTTCGGTAAGCTAAGGGGAGGATCGGTAGTAGGTGTGCTCGTAGCATGATCGATTACGAAAGAACAAGGTGATGGGTTCACTGGAGTTGGTGAAGAATTGGTGTTCGGCGGGTCGGTCGTCTCCACAAAAGCAACTTTCAATCGATCAATACTGACAACGTCGTGTTGACCGTTTCGCTCAATCACAAAGTGCTTCTCGCGGCGTTGTAAAACTTTGAAGGGGCCGTCGTATGGTGGATGTAGAGGCTTCCGTACACCGTCGACACGGACACAAACGAAGGGACAAGTACGAAGATCCTTGTGAATTTGAAGGGAACGGGGTGATGAACGTGTGTCGGGGGTTTCAATTGCCGCATAAGGGTTTTTTAGACGGGATGCGAAAGAAGAGGGGTCAGGTTCACCAGTCACACGACAGTCAACAAACATTTCACCAGGCAGTCTGAGTGAAGTACCAAACACAAGTTCTGCTGGTGAACAACCAAGATCTTCCTTAACAGTCGTTCGTACTCCAAGAAGTATTAATGGCAGCTGCTCCGTCCAGTGCATACTTGAGGTCGACATGATGGCTGCTTTCAGTTGGCGGTGAAAGCGTTCGACCATACCGTTCGAAGCTGGATGGTACGCAGTCGTAGTGAAATGGTCACTTCCTAACAAGCTACGGAGTTCTCGAAACAAAGAAGGGGTAAACTGAGAACCACGGTCAGTTGTTATCGTAGCTGGAGTACCAAATGAGAAAAACCCAAGATTGTAGGAAGGCCTTGGCGACGGTTTCCGTTGACGTATCTGTGATTGGTGTGGCAACCGGCCAACGGGTAAATCTATCTATACAGGTGAGAATATGGGTAAAAACCGTTGGAGTGAGGTAGAGGTCCTACTAAAATCAATATGAACATGACGAAAACGGGAGTCTGGTAGGGGAAAAACGTCCAGGTGGAGTAATGGTATGCCGGTAAACTTTGCAACGTTGACATTGGAGACAGTTTCTCGCCCAAGTTCGGATGTCGTGACGCATGCGAGACCAAAGGAAACGGTCCACTAATCAAACTTTGTAGTCGCCCGGATACTGGGATGAGACAATGAATGAAAATGGTCGAAAATATGGCGGCGAAAAGCAGGAGGTACATAGGGTCTGGGAGAGCCAGTGGAAATATCACGCACAAGGTGAGAGTCGCCTGTTAAAAGAGGGAGTTCACGGAATACAAGAGAAGGGTTTTTTCCGAAGTTCTATTAACTCCGTATCGTTTTGGGGAGTTGGCAAGTGCTGACAGATCAAGGAATGGTGAAGTGAGGGAATGTATATTGGAACGGGAAAGGGCATCGGCTACGACGTTCTTTTGGCAATCGATGTGTCGAATCTCTGTTGAAAAACTGACTGATGAATTCGAGTTGACGAGCCTCACGTGGGGAGTGGTTGTCTGGTTTACTCTTGAAGGCGAACGTCAGAGGTTTGTGATCCGTGAAGATAACAAAATGTCTGCCTTCCAAGATGTGCCTGAAGTGTTTTCACAGCCAAATAAATCGCAAGCAATTCACGACCAAAAGTACTGTATCGTGTCTGTGCCGGTTGTAGCTTTCGAGAAAAGAATGCTAAAGGATGTTGTGCACCGTTGCACATTTGCTGAAGAACAGCACCGACCGCAACTTGAGAGGCGTCAGTACGAAGACTGAGTTCAGAGTTAGGATCGGGGTCATAATGAGTCAGCATAACAGTGTTTGCTATGGCCATTTTGGCTGCGTTGAAGGCGTCAATCGCTGGTGGTGGTAGAACCAGATGCTTAGGATTAGATTGTAGAAGATCCTTGAGAGGCTGAAGCAGAGCAGAACAGTTAGGGATGAAACGACAATAATATTTGATGATGCCTAGGAAAACGTCGTAAGCTCTTGACAGATTGTGGGATGGGATACTCAGTGATAGCTTGAACCTTCGCGGAGAGAGGCTTGATGCCTTCTGTGTCGATGCGGTGTCCGAAAAATTCCAACGAACTAGCTCCAAACACACATTTTGCCGGACTGATAGTAAGACCGTTTTGATGTAGACGTTCAAAGACTGCGCGTAAATGTGACATGTGCTCGGAGGCGTCACGACTGGCAATAAGAATATCGTCTATATACGCAAACACAAAGTCAAGACCACGCAGAACATGATCAATGAAGCGTTGAAAAAGTTTGCGCGGCGTTGCGTAGGCCAAACGGCATCCGGACAAATTCGAATAGACCAAATGGTGTTGTAACTGCCGTTTTTGGAATATCTTCCGGTGCCATAGGTATTTGATGGTAAGCGCGTACCAGATCTATTTTCGAAAACACCTGCATCCCCGCGAAGACCACTGTAGAAGTCATGAATGTGGGGGATCGGGTAGCGATCAGGAACTGTAACGTTATTTAGGGCACGGTAGTCGCCACAAGGTCGCCAATCGCCATCAGTGTTTTTTAGGGACAAGATGAAGAGGAGATGCCCACGGGCTACTTGAAGGTCGGATGATACCTAAGCGAAGCATATGGTCGAATTTGATCTTAGCTGCTTTGAGTTTCTCCGGAGGAAGGCGCCGCGGACGGAAGAAAAATGGGAGGGCCCTTTGGTGACGAGGTGATGGAGAACATCATGTTTACACACAGGAGCACTCTGAGTGGGATTGGCAATTAGAGGAAAAGAGTCAAAAAGGGGTTGAATATGCGGATTCACCTGGCAAAAGTGGCTTCAGTTGGAGAGAATTCATAGATGAAGGCCTGCCAGGGACACAGAGAGTGGTTTCGGCATCGGGACAGCTTGCGTCGCCTGAGGTCGACAACGAGGCCAAAGTGAGTGAGAAAATCGATGCCAATGATTGGACGGTGGACGTCTGCGATGATGAACGCCCAGGGAAACTGCCGTCTTAGCCCTAAATCGAGAGTGTGTAGTTTCTGACCATAGGTTTTGATCTCGGTGAAGTTAGCTGCCTGGAGAGTGAAGGCGGTAGGTTTGAGAGAGTGTTTTTTTAGTACCAACAGGTATAACACTGACTTCTGCTCCGGTATCGATCAAGAAGCGCAGGCCAGTAGAGTTATCGAAAAGGGTGAAAAGGCGACAGGTAGGTTGGCCAGTTGTAGTGGTCGCCACTACTGACTGGCCACGAAGTTTCCCGCCGTAGGATAATTAACGAAGGCTTTGGGATGAGTGCATGGGAGGGTGCACTTGCGGGCGTCGTCCGCCAAAGCGACGGTGGTAGTAACAAACTCCTGGGATACTTCTCTCTGAAAAAGTTCGGGTGCGTGAATTGGAAACGGTTGGCGGAATGGGAGGTGGAACGGGAATGGCTGTTCCGATGCTTCCGAGATGGTTGTCGTCGTGTCGACAGTTCATTAACTTTAACAGTTAATGCAGCCAGTTGTTGACGCAGGTCATTCGCCTCATGGTCGGAAGGTGACGGTACTGGGGTAGCTACGGAGTTGATGTTGCTGGAAAAGAAACACTCGTGAACCTTGTCTGCCGTTTGTGCAAGTTGTTCAAGCGGAGTGGTGTCAGCATGTGTCGACAATACTAGACGGGTGTTAGCGGGTAAGCACTTGGTCCACAAGCTACGCAAAACAACGTCAGTGACATGGTGAGGTCCCCGCTAGTGAAACGCATGTGACGTAACAATTGTGACGGTGTTCTATCACCTAACTCTACTCAGATAATAACTTCTGTAGTCGTGCCTCGTCTGATGCTGTAGTCCGACTTAGAATAGCGTCCTTCAGCTTAAGGTAGGGGTCATATGCAGGAGGAGACTCCATGATATCGATCACCTCGTTAGCAATGCTGTCCGGGAGGAGCATGAAGAGGTGTTCGAAGCGGGTAAGCTGAGAGGTGATCCGGTTATTTCTGAAGTAAAGCTCTAATTGGACAAACCACAACCTAGGATTCGATCTCGAAAAATCAGGCGATCGGAGGCTGACAGTATTTTCGGTAGGTTCATGGTCGGGTAACTTAAGGCGTGCACTGCTGTTAGTCGATTCAAAATCTGATCGATCGGACATTATGGAAACAAAATATGTTATCTAGGCGGGGAGTCTGAGCGTAAACGGATAACAAAGATAGTAAATAATAGAAAAGATTGTAATAGCAAAACTTAAAATCGGGCTCACCAAATTTGTAGTGGACCGCTACCTATAGTCCAGTCTGTGGTTTATAGAACAACTAGCAAATGCAAGGAAATCAAAAGAAAATAAATGCTAGGACTCACAGTCTGACTTTTCAGTGGTACAAAAATAAGTCCAATACAATATATTCCTGGATATGGAGAATCTTCGTTTTCCAGATAGACTCCCGATTGATCTCAAGCTAAAATGTTCGATCAAGTGTACGTTTAATCAATAGTTCTAAACAGCACACAAATAATCCAACTTCAAACAACAGCAAACAGGACAACAAGGTTCCACCACAACGAAAGTCAGAGAGAAGGCGTGGAGCGTGCCACTTCGTAACGAGCGGAGTTGTATTGTGTAACGTTCAATAAAACAACAAGCTTAGTAAAATGAGAAAGAGGAAAAGTAATGATACAAAAGAGATTGCTACATGCCAGACAAACCTCTCAGCCAGCGCTACCTGTGTCCACCTCATTTCCTTCGCGCTCCGTAGGTTCCCGTGTAGTTCAACCAGCACCGCCAGCTCGAATGAGTCGCAGTGGACGTACCATCAGCCAACCACTACGTTTTAACGATTTCGTTGATACTATACCTTAATTTGTATTGCTTGCTATCACTATTTTCCCTTCTTTGTCCTGACAGAGCCCACTTGGAACGCTTTGACTAACATCATCCGACGAACAACAGATGATCAGCTCTTCAAACTAACGGATTGGTCTACCAGTGGCGCTCTCTATTTCAACAAAAAAAAACCCTACTGTTAACTTTGGCCCTACCTGACACACTTATATTGTTTTATTCGAATGCTGTCTACACCAGCCTTCTAGGAGGGGTTGTGAAGTGAACTGACTTTGTGATGTCTGTTGTTTATACTTGCTGTAATACAATTCGATTTTCTATCGCGCGTTTGCGTTCCGTCCGTTCGGTCACGTACGCAATAAACGTTCGTACCCGTTCTGTCTTCTGTCTCTTCCGTTGTAAAGAAGGGGCAAGCAATAGAGGACGAGACATACGACAATTCGCATCCGGTATGGGTCCTACAATTATGCATACAACTTCTTCGGTGTTGTTATTGAGAGGTCGACCAGATTCTGCTCATAGTTGCCCTCCTTTTCGTCGCTTTAGGTCCGTGCACACATTTTGAAGCTCTTTGTACAGAGTATATTCTGATAGGTTCTCGCGTGTGTTTGAATTTGTTCCAAAGCTTTTTCCTGAATTTTAGCTTGGCCTTTAATTCTCGATCAAACCATGGAGGAATTTGTCCTGGCTGGCTTCTCTTACTAACAGGTGTAAAGCGCTTGTGAAGAGTTTGCAGATTCCTTGTTACGAGATCACACAACTCATCTAAATCCAACTTAGCATAGTCGCCCCAAGAAAGCTCTGAAGCTGCTATTTTCATTCCCTCCAAATCAGCCTTCCAAACATTTCGTCGTGGTTCCGCTGGTTGAAAAACGAGTTTCCTTCTTTTCCACTCGAATTTCAGGAGGACGTGATCGCTGTTAGCTAGGGGATCCAGGTGCATCAGTCCAGTAACTTTGTCTCTGTCGTGGGTAAAGGTCAGATCAAATATGCTGGCTACCTGTCCCGGCTGAAAACGAGTCGCTGTTTCTACGATCTGCGAGAGACCATTATACATCACTGCACCAAGAAACTCCTCATTAAAATTACGGTTCCCTGAGGACAAGCAACAGTTCTTCCAGTCGACGTGTGGTGCGTTGAAGTCACCCATAATGATACATTCGCCATTATGTGACACCCTCGAAGGTTCCTTGAGGGTTAATCTACCATCTGAATCTCTTGTGACCTGTATAATACTGCAATCTCCAATTGTCTATCTCAATGTTTGAATCTGCAAGAGACAAACTCCTCCATACTAGTCGGATCTCTTACAGATTTTCACTAGAACTGGCCTGAGTGTAGATTGGCAGTACAACAGAAACCCACCTCCGGAGCGGTTTATTAAGCGGTCTGTTCGAAACAATTCATACCCAGAAATCAGGATTTCTTTGTCCTCAGTATCTGGCGTCAACTACCCAGTTAGCACACCTAGCATCTCCAGTTGCTAACTTGCACTAACCAAAGCTAGAATTAGGAACCCAAAATTTTTCCTCACCCACTGCTAATTTTAGGGATCCGTTTCTCACGGTCGCACACCCAAGTACGATAGAACAGACCAATACGGAGTGCCCGTGATCGTGTGTGTGACCTTTGCGACGTCACGTCCGCACGAATGCGTGACCGCGTTCTCCCATGACAAGCTTAGATAACATCGATTATGTCGCTGAGTCAAACTTTTACTCGTTTCTCATTGGTTAATCCATCTGCACGTCTTAGCCTCGGGTGTCGACGGTGCATTTGGTAATACAGCCTTGTCCGGGAATCTCGTGTTTTTTCGTGTGCGTTTCTTACGCCGTTCCAAGCCGATTGCAATCAGTTCGGACTCATGAGTCCCTATGCTTGCCGTAACTGCATTTCACGTTTGGCAATGATGATTAAATATTTCAACACCACAATTAAGGTGAGCAGATTTTCATTCATGAATCGGTTTTTTGTGTTTAGTTTACTCAGATTGTACTGTTAGTGTCTTTGACCTAGTTTGTAGGTGTGTGATGTAATACTGACCACGGAAACCGAAATTCGTTAGTGTCACCATGCGGCAACTTAAGTTGCCGAGTTGAGGTCAACTCACATTAGCTGCACTTACCCCCTGTTACGTCACACTAGCGTGGTAACGATCGTTTTGACCGGCATAACGTAGTTGTTATTTAACGAGGAATGTTTACTTCGCACATAGTTATGTCAAAACGACGTAATTTACATTGTTGTCTCGATGTGAACCACACGCATATGATGCAACCTACGCTTTGGATACTATTATGTTCGGGTTTTGCTTCCACTGTATGTTGAGTTTAAATGGAAAAAGGGGCATAAAGCCACAAAAAGTTATGTCATAGTGCCGTGGTTACTGTAATAATTTTAAGGATGATAAATTTGTTACCATGTTTGCCACAGTTTTTTGATTCCTGTTTCACCTTACAATCGTTGCTTGCGACTTTCTGGAAAACGTCAGACCTCTGCTAGTGATCAGTGACAGTCATAAAAAGTGAGTTCCTTTTCTTATTATCCACATAGTTAATCCATATAATTAAACTAGCAGTTCTTCTGTCCTGATAAGCATGTTTATACCTGCATAGTTTAAAGAAGTTCCTTCGGCTTATTATGTCTAAAACGTACCATTTCCCGGATGTTCAGGTGTAACAGTGTCTCTACGAATTGCTGATTGCATTGTTTATATCCATCGGTTACAATCTTTTAGCATTATAAATGTCTGAAGTTCGTGTGGCCCGTAAAGACCCATGTAGAACTACCTTATACCGCCAACTGAAAAGAACACTTGCAGAAATCTAACAATTCTAAATGCTTATTCTACTGATAAACTTGTTTCGTTTTCAGATGTACTCGGTGATTATCTTCGTGGAAAATTCCGTTGGGATTGTCTCAAATTCCTGGATCGTTTCAAAGGATGAAGTTTACTGGCCCAAATGTACAACCAAGTCTTGTATGCCCTACTACTTAATGGTGGTCGACCAAAACAAACTGTCCTGTGCACTTACAAGTTGTTTCGGCAATGTGGTTAAAACCCTCATACTGAGTTTGAGCCTTTTCAGAATCATTTCAGGAGGCACTCGCGGCTGAGAAAGAGGCATTAGAAAGTGGCCACACATTCCTGTTCGGAAAGTGGTCGGTATGTCTTCACATGATTTTCTCATTACAAATAGGTGCAAAAACTTTCTCAAATTTCTGCTGCGGATGTAAAGAACTTTGTGAAAAAATGCCATGTCACGCATTATAACACCACATTGGCGTTGACCATAGGCTGGCGCGGAGTTCATGGGATGACTCCTTTTGGCAGAAGTCGCATCAGTGATGCTTTAACAAGTAAGCATTAGATTATTCTTGGATTGTTTCCGTTTGTGGCAATCTCTCCGTGAGTACATAGATTATGTTAATAACAACTTTCTGTTATGCCCTTAGGCGCTGCGATGTCCCACAAGGAGATGAAAACCAAAGCAACGTCGAAGGAAGTTACTGCAGCTGTTCACAAATGGTTTTCCACGAACGCGATAAACATCGTTTAAAGCAGAAAAAAGCCAACCTCCAGGATGATTTGTAACTTTTGAAATTGTTGCTTGGAATAAAATGTCAATAAAATGGATCGTATTTTCTTGGCGTAAATGGGGGATTTGTTTAGAAGGGGACCGAGTGACATGTGTGTACGGTGGTAAGTTTCGTAAAGAGGGATGCAGCTGATTAGATTTTGATGGTTTTTAAATTCAGGGATTCGAGGTCTTACTACCAGTTCCTAGAATTAGTATCCAGTGTTGCTGATCTGTTCTAAGATTAAGTAGCCCGGGTTCCTACCGGGTGCACTAGGCACCCGACTTGGCTCGCACAGTCGAAAGGCGTATGAACCAACTGAACGGTCACCGGCTCCCAGAGGATCGCGATCTCCTTGTGTCGCCCAGCTGTCCTGCGGGTCAGGTCATTTGACCAAGGGCTCCGGGTGTGGTCCCTCAAGTCAACCTTCTACTTCGGCCTGGGCAACCGGGTAGTATCTCGCCCTCTGACAATATGGATCATCTGTATTGTCTGGCACTATGTCTGTTCTCAGACTGTGTTAAATATACTATATATATATATATATATATATATATATATATATATACTCCTCACCGGACCGATTTCTGTTTCATTTTAGTAACCCGCTAGTACCCCAGGTTTCGATTTTTTCTTTGCCGGTTACTAGATTTAGCAACGCGAGTTGCTAACGCGGTTGCTAAAGTAAGGAACTGGTGCTAACTGGGTAAGTCTTGGTGAGAGCGATTACATCAGCCGTTCTGTCTTCCACCACTTCTTGCAGCTCATCTGACTTATTCCGAATACTTCGCACGTTACCTGTAATGATCGTGAGATTTCCTATATGGTAAGTTTAGCTTGTATATCAATAACTAGGTCCGTAGCCCAAGAGTTAGGTCTGACTTGTATAACAATAACTAGGCGGGTAGCCCCTCAGTAATAGTCAGAAGACGAGACAGCACGTGACTTCAACTGGTGTATGGGAGAAAGTGACAACACAACCAAATGGTGAATAACAAAGGTCAATGGAAAACGTGCAGCCAATCAGCGACAATAGCATGCGGCGGCCGGAGAGTAATGTTGACGCAGACAGACATGCATGGATGTGACATTCCCTTCCCTCCTAGCTGGAACTGTATGGCTGCACCTGGTAGCGATCCACTGCTTCGAAACTCGACCCGACCGTCTCAGTGAAGCTTGGTTGGGAGTGTGTCTCTGAGGGCAAACGGTATCTGAAGTTTCCTCTGGGACTGCTTCAGATTGATGCTCTTCACTGTTCAGGTTTTCTGTTGTCCTTGGGCAAACATGGTCAGTATGTCTACGAATTATTCGCCCATCAGGTAGTTGGAGTGTCGTATCATTCCCGGAGGACGTTATTACTGTACCGGGCTGCCAGCAGGTCTCATGCGGAAGGCGTGTATACACAGGGTCATGCTCGATGTATGACGGTCCCTTTTTATAAGTTGATCGTGTATATTGTTTGTATTGTATTGTATTGTATTGTATTGTAACAGACTTCTATTGGTACATCACCAACATTTCAGCCAAAAAATAGCAATAACGCATCGATATAGATAACGAATGTGTCGTGGTCAGTGCGATAGTCGAAATCTTTGGTTAAATCCGATAGTTTTCAAAGAGAGACCGAATATGGAAGCTCATGGCGGATCGAACAGTCATTTTAAACAACGGTGGATGACTAGGTCTTTGTTCCACCCGGCTCGTTTTCTTCTTCTTATACGATGGCGTTTCTTGATGTTCCAACTTGATGTTCGTGTGATTGACGTTATGAACATGTTCTTTTGCTTGAAATATAAGGGTTCTTCTGTGGAAAACGTGCAGCGAGTGCAAATTTGTGTTTAAAAAATCGATGCAAGGATCTCAGCAAAATGTGGCGCAGCCGTTCAAAAGGCGCGCTCTTGTCTATGCTCTATTCTATTCCTGGGCGAAGGAAATCAATTGGTTAAAGCTTGTCCGGATGTTCCTCCCAAACATAAGTTCAGCTGGTGCTTTCCAGTACTCTCTGTAGGGGTAGTACGATAAGCAAATAAAAATCGATCCAGTTTCGTTTGTAGAGTTGCAACCTCTTGCTTGAGAATACTTTTTCCACGGTTTGCACCGCCTGCTCTGCCGGACCATTCGATGCGGGGTGGCAGGGGCGGAACGGATATGTTTTACTCCATTTTTGCGTAGAAACATCTGAAATTCTTTATCAATAAAAGGAGACCCATTATCTGTGCATAAGGATTCAAGGAGACCGAACCTGGCAAATGCAGATCTCATTTGGTACGCCGTGGTCTCTGCGTTAGCATGGTTTACTGGATAGACTTCGATCCATTTAGAATATGCGTCAATTATGAGTAGGCACGTTGTACCGTAGACTGGGCAGAAATAGTCCACATTCAGCCTCTGCCATGGTTTATCAGGCCATCTCCAAGGATGAATCGGTCCGGGATGTGTTTGCCGGTGATATTTTGACATATTTCGTATTTCTTCAAAAGTGTCTCTATATCGCCCTCTAAATTTGGCCACCAACAGTACCCTCGTGCCAGGGCTTTCATTCTTGTCATTCCTAGATGTGCATCATGTAGTTCACAAAGTACCTGAGAGCGTGATTTGGGTGGTATTACTATTCGGCTACCCAAGAAAATACAGCCATCATGGAGACTTAGTTCATTCTTTCGTAAATTATATGGTTTCAGATCCTCATCTCCCCAGTAAACACATGGCCGTAACGGCCATTCTGGCCAAAATCCGGCTTTGCTCCGGACAAGCTTAACCGCCTTTCCTGACCAATCATGACATTATTAAGTACCTAACCCATTCCAGATATGACGCACGCACTTTCACTTACAATCAAACAGACCAATACTGGAAGACCTTGACTGCTTATGTCAGGCATGCACTGACACGATGTCCTACAACACAATTTGACTAACCAAAACAACTCGGCTATGACTGCATGAGCACGGCTTGCATTGTCGATCCCCTCTCCAATGACAGTGCACTCACCATCTGACTGTCAAAACGGATCGACCATGACTGCATGGATTTGCACGGTCACGCCGCTCTCCACTCATTGATCAAGCAGCCCCATATGGCATGGTCAGCTCACTGCATGAGCGAAGCTCAAATGGGAGTGCACTCATCATCCAACTGTATGAAAGGGGTTGTCGCGCCACACTCATGAGCAGTTCACGGCTTAAGCTGCCCAATGTGGCACGGCCGATTCGCAGTCGGTGGTTGCTGTTGGGTTTCCATACATTGTGAGTTTATCATGGTTTTCTATACTGTATCTACTTAAATGATTTTCAATTCGAAACAGGTTTCTTGCTAATTGTGTTTCAATTTACTGTCCTTCGTTAGACAATCCATTCAAGGGTGTTAATGGTATGATACACCTTAGTCAAAGATATGATAGAATATTCATACAGAGAACTATAACATATATGTCAGCCCGAATGAGATGTACGTAGCGACTCACGGTTAATTTATTACGTCGTACGTTCGTACTCGTATGATGCAACTACAATTATCTTTATTTCAGTAGTGGAAACGCCAAATTTAGTTGTTCTTTCGGACATTTCTAGCAAGTGCTGAACCGATTCTTTGTTTGCAGATCATTTTGTCCGCTTATTTTACATGCTCGTTTGACTGATAAACTGGTCTTCGTCTTCTAGATATTCCGTTATCATCTTTGCTGGTGCTAGCCCGATTTGGCACGGAGTTCACTCAATGACTCCGTTTGGCAGCAGTTGTCAGTGGAGCTGTTCAACATGAGAAACTATTATCGCGTAATTACTCTTTCGAACCACAGTTCTCCTATTTGTGTCCACTTCGCAACGGTAAGCTCATGTGGCGGTATACTTTGTAAAAATGCATACGATTGTTATAGTAGCTGTAGAATTGCTTCGTTCATCGAAATTTGACGTTTAGTGAACTTGTTCAACCACTCTCTCTCTGTCTCTAGGATATCTCGAGTAAGTGTATCTGTCTCCCTTTAAACCCGAGCTATTTTGCTACCCGATTGAACGTACATTAAACAGCGATGTAAACAAGAAATGTGTATCTAAAGTGAATGTTTTTGTTGATTAATTTCAATCGTTCGTTTGACTGATAAACTCATTTTCGTTTTCCAGATGCATTCCGTTATCATCCTTGCTGGCGCTAACCAATTGATGGCACAGAGTTCAAATAATAATTCCGTTTGGTAGCAGTTGTATCAGTGAGCCGTTCTGCGTGAGTTAATATTTCTCCTTGAGTACACTTTCGAACCACATTCTTTACAAATTGTAACCATTACCCAACGTTCAGCACCCTAGCGCTATACATTGAGAGAATGTCCCTGTAGAATTCTTCGATTCATTGAATTTGACACTAGGTACACTTATTCAACCGTTCCACCATTACTGGCCACTTCTTTCTGTTAACATCTATCTGTAGGCGCTGCACTGTCTAACGTCTAAACAGCCGGAATTACACAGAAGGATGTCACTGACGCTCTACACAATTGGTTGTCTTACGAACGTGACAACGATAAAATGCAGCGCGCGACGTCAAACTTTGACGGAAACAATTCATGATCTCTAACCTGCCGCCAGGACAATAGTGGAGAGGTAGTTCACAGAATATTTTCGTTCAAGAACAGCCACCTCAACCTCGTCAATAAACCTAAGCGTTTTTTTATTTCCTGCATTATAAATATTTTCTCTTCTCATTAGAATGAGACACGCATAAAGTGCACGATCAAAATTCTTACAGGAATAGTTGCTAGTGAATTGCGTGCAGACAGCAAAAATAGTATGCAAATATTGATAAATATCTATCCATCTATCTATAGATCCCTAAGCAGTGGCAAAAATGGTAAAATTGTCTCCTGCCACAGTCGCCACTCGGCATGAATAGAATGGCGTATTTGGTCACGTCAAATTTGGTCGAATTTAGTGTGGAAGAACTGCAGCAGAAATAGTTTACATGCATGCTATTATGACCACGTTGGTGCAAGTAATGTCAGCGTTTGTCGGCCATCGTAGTGTTATAACTTATTGAATTACTCATTCCTAATTATCTCGATCGTTGAACTCTTTCAGATAACGTCAACAGATATGAAGCTATAATAAAGAATTCGCTTTTTATTCACAGGTTCTACTGTGTCCGACAGCCAGAAAACCAGAATAACGCTCGAAGAAGTGTCAATTGGTCTCCCAATGAATAGTACAAGGATGAAAACGGAGGAGGTCGAAGATTGACAGAGACACTTGATGTTTACCGTATATTTGAATGGTTCGCCTTCTCAAAAAGTTAGTAATCGGATAGGGAAAATATATTTCAGGTTTATGTTGCGTTCCTAGAATAGTGAATCGGTAGTGGAGTTTGAACAGTTCGCGTTTGTACGTGTTTCGTAAGGAAAGTTGATCGACACAAACATTAAGTCAACAGGGATTTCATATCCATAAGTCGCCAGCATGGCCAGATCGTTGCCGGATCTGGCATTTGTCTAATGGCCAGAACGTTGCCGGATTGTGGCCAGAACGAGCCAGATCCGGGCCGGATCCGGCGTGTTTACTGGGTCGTTCTCTTTTGATGGACTGATTCTGCTTATCGTCCAACTCCAGCGTTCTCCTTGCAGCATCGGTCTGCCTCATAGTGACGAGGCACTTTCTGCCATCAACAACCTGAAACCATAGGGTTTCGACTTCCAACGAAGTTTCAAATTCTGCAGGAGTAACTACAGGTGTTGGTTCATTCTCATGCGTTACTTTAACTGGAGACGCGTTTGATGATTTACTTTTTGGCTTGTGTTCAACCGGAGATCTTTTTGCTTGCTGTCTCTGACTTTGGATGCTTTTGATTGGAGTGGCACATTGAGTACTTCTTGGGCCTAACGTTTTTGTAGCAGTTGCTCCGAGAAGTCCACTGAAACCACAATGATCACTCTTTCTTATGGTGCAGGGAGTCAACGGAGGTTTATCAACCAAACGCCTGACAAGGTCCAGCTTCGGAAGACATTTCTTGCATAGATGAGTCGAGTCTCCAGTGAGATGCGTTATCAGCTCTTTGTACATGTTGGCCGAGACACCAGCACATTTGATGTGGGTCCATCCATCACAAAGATGACATTGTAGTGCTTTCGAATTCTGAGTAACTTCTTTCTTGAAACTAATGCATTCCGGGATTTCTGAGTTCCCCAATTTTTCCACACTTTCGACACAGTTCCGACAAACCTTTGAGAGCATCATTATTTGGATCGGTTATAACCCTGGTTTCAGGAGACTATATCTTGAAAAGTCACCAAATAAGCTATTAATAATAATAATTATAATAATTATATGGTTTATTTCTCGATAAACGAGAACATGCCGCATTGGCAAGATCAATATGCAACAGCAATAAAATTGCGCATGTAAAAGCAAGTACACTCACTATAAATAGGAAAAATGGTGGTGTCATGTGAAGATGTAACGTAATGTTTTAAGCAAGAAACTCAGTTGTGTGTAAAGTCACGGCAGTAGAAGAAGTTAACTCCGGATCACTAAGAATGTGAAGTGTGACTTACAATTATACTATAACTATAACTATAACTATAAGGAAAAGAATTAAGTTGACTTCATCGAATAATAAGCGTGTAGTGTTACGTCAAAGTTGAATGTTGAGAAGGAAAATTGTGTAGGAACAAGGTCCCACAAAGTCATGTTTTCTAGATAGAAACAGGGAGAAACTGTGCAGTGGTATCCAGAGATTTGATGGTAGCAAACAGCCTCATGCTAACTTGACCGCCTGGGGTTGGACACTTTGTGGCCCTTCATATGCGGCAAAAGGCCTGAATTCTTCGATTAAATGTGCATGACTGAAGAATAGTTGAACGCTTTGTATGACAGAGTTTGGGAATACATAGACCGAGCCGAATACTCCTTTCTGCGAAGACCACAGTGCGTTATCCATTGTCTCTCAGGGCACCCGTTTTGTTGCAAATTACTTGGAAGTTCCGTTGCGGCGAAGGTATAGATTGTTGCCCAACAATTTGGTTGATGCACAGCGGCGAGCAGTTTATATGAAACGAAGACTTCATCTTGATGAAGAGTTGGCACGGAGATATGTGGCGTCGATGCAGAGGCACATAGAGAATTGCCACTTCTTCCCCATTCTGCGCCAACTTTGCATTGGAAAGGTGTTGACAATGTGTCGAAATATTTGTAGCTCGGGTGCGTTTATTGGAAAGATGTTGAAATGTTTGCGGACGGGTACTCGGATTTGGTGAAGGGAGCGGTTAAAAACTTTGATGCGGATGATTATTTGGCATCTCTCCCTGAGGGGTTTCCGACTCACGAAGTGGATGTCTAACAACCGCGGAGATCTGTGACATATCTCAGATGTAGAACGAGCTTCAAGTGTCATGGAACTAGACTTTAGTGTTTTTCCTCTCGAGTGCGCACTTGAAATCAAGTGGAATGCAGAAGAATATTGTTTCGTATTCAGGCTCTGTTTGAAAGAACGTCCCTCAACAATGAGTGGATTGTTGTCAGCGGTGTCTTGTTTGTATGATACTCTGGGTTTTGTGGCTCCGTAGCTTATACCAGGGAAACTACTTCTCCAGGATCTCTGCAAGAAGAAATTGGGTTGGGATGAAAACCTGAGCGATGCAGATAGAGGATGTATGAACACATGGCTACAGACAATACGCAGCCTCCATGACCTGCAAGTACCACGCTGTATTACACGGTCGACTAGCAACACTGCAAGGGAGCTACACATTTTCAGTGACGCTTCATAAGTTGGATTTGAAACTTTGGCATGCACGATTGATGGTAACCACTCCAGAAAATGTCGACTGTTATTCTCTAACGCTAGAGAGCCCCAATGAAGTTAGTGTCATTGCCTTGGCTAGAACCTTCTGCAGCCGTCCTCTCGGTGCGCTGCTGAGAGCTGCTTTCTCGCAGACACATGTCTTCAAAAACCTACAATGTGCACACAGAATGAAGTACAAGCAACACTTCAAGTATTTAATGATAACAACTTGAACATAGAGTCGCGTGGCTATGAAGTCCAACCTGTCGGTGAGTCTTGCCAACAACTCTCAAAAAACGCATTCTCGCCGACCCTTTAGGGTGCGGCGTCAACTCGCGAAATTTAAATAACTCGAACATGCTGGTGAAGAGACAATACCTCAAATGTCTCTATACAAACGCTCAGGGATTTCGCAATAAATTACCAGAGCTGACGTCTATGCACCACCATCACCAGTTTAATTTGATCGCAGTAACTGAAACTTGGTTGACAAATGAAATATACGATGCTGAGCTATTTATCCCAGGGATGAGTCTTATTCGGAACGATCGACCATCAAGAGGAGGTGGCGTTTTACTTTACCACAGCCAGGATTTAATCTGTGATTTCATTTCTGACCCCATTTTGGGATTACAGGACACACTGTGGTGTACTTTAAATTTTACCAATGGCGACAAGGGTCTCGTTGCAGTAATTTACCGTCCACCAAACTCAACTATGAGAAATGATACTGACCTTTTGTCAGCTCTATCCCATGTAACCTCGAAACTTTTTTCACATATGTTAATAATGGGCGACTTTAATGCCGCTGCACTGACTCAGTCCTCACATAGCAACAATCCATTCATCAATGGAATGAACGATATTATGATCAGCACCCCGCTTTATAACCATGTATCCCAACCTACAAGATTCCGTGGTACTGATACTCCATCTGTGTTAGATTTAATTATCACGAACGAAGAACTTATGGTAGAAAATGTACTGCATGCTCCGCCGTTGGGCCACAGTGACCACCAGATACTCCTCTTCAATTTTACATGTTATGCGTCTACCGTCGTGACAAAGATTCAAAACACGCGTAAAATCACCAGATATGACGACCTCAAGAGTTCGTTTCAAGAAGCATCATGGTCCTTTCTGGAAGATGATAATATTGAGGATGCGTGGGGATGTTTTGTCAGGCAGTTAAATTGCATTATAACTGCATCCACATCAACGCGCTATGTGAAGCCGTCAAAAACTCCTGTGTGTTACATTCGTAGTCGCACACGAAAATGGATGCATCAGCGTAAAACTGCATGGTACACTTTCCAGCGAGTTCCAAACGATGCGAACTGGGAGAATTATAAGCTTTTACGGAACCACTGTACTTCTTTAATACGGGAGGACAAGTCACTTCATCAATATCAAGTAGCTGAGAAGCTTTTACATAACCCGAAGTTACTTTATAAATATGTCAACAATAAACGAAAAGTTTCCCATGGTATTCCCCCTCTGGAATATTGCTCTGGTTTGACCACAACACCACACGATACAGCCAACCTGCTGCGTCTTCAGTACGCTTCCGTTTCGTCTGAACATAATGATGATACCTTATTACATTTTCCAGCTATGAATTTCCAGGATTCATTGCAACGCGATGTTGAAACTCCCCTCAACCTCCCTTCAAATATTGATATTGAACCTCAAACACAATGCCTCGGCGATATCTTATTTTCACCGGAAAAAGTGTTGAAGAAATTGATGTCACTCCGAACAAACACTGCGCCTGGTATCGATGAACTGCACCCTAAGGTGATCCGCTGTCTAGCCCCAGAACTAGCTCCATTGATGTCCAAATTCTTCCAGAAGCTTATGATAAAGGGATACCTACCTAGTATGTGGAAGGATGGCATAATTTCACCGATATACAAAAATGGTAAACGTTCTGACCCTGCAAACTATCGACCGGTTACTCTACTGCCTATATTATCCAAAGTAATGGAATCAATCGTTTCAGACGAAATCACAGAATTCCTTGAAATTAATGGAAAATTGTCGCTAGCACAACATGGCTTTCGGAGTGGGAGATCTTGTCTGACTAACCTGATACAAGCACGAGAAGAGTGGGCGAAGTCAGTGGATGAAAAGTTCGGCGTTGATGTAATTTATCTTGACTTCTCCAAGGCCTTTGACCGAGTGCATCATGAACTGTTGCTACACAAACTGTTCTGTCTTGGAATACGCGATCCACTGCTCAGTTGGTTAAGGTGTTATTTAAAAGACCGTAAACACTATGTTCGAGTCTCAGGATCACTATCGGAACCGTTGGAGGCCAAATCCGGCGTACCCCAGGGGTCTGTCCTCGGTCCGCGACTCTTTCTCATCTATATAAACGATATGCCCAGTGTCGTCACTTCCAGTATCCTCCTGTTTGCGGATGATGCCAAATTGTGGCGGATATTGAGCAATAATGCTGATTTTGAACATCTTCAAAAGGATCTTAACCAGTTGTATCAGTGGTCCCAACGGAATCACCATCCATTCAATACCAGTAAGTGCAAGGTACTCTCGTTGAGACACTCACTTCGGTTTACATACAGCCTCGGTCCACAGGTACTCCCACACGTTAACAAGGAGTCTGACTTAGGAATAATTGTGCAGGCAGACTTAGGGTGCTCGGCCAATTGTGAAAGAGCTTCGTCAAAAGCGCTGCAGCACTTCGGCCTTCTGAAAAGGATTTTCGGATTATTCAATCCAGACATCTTCCCCAACTCTTCAAAGCCTTCGTGCGGCCGCACCTCGAGTACGCGGTACAAGTGTGGCAGCCATGGCTCAAGCAGGACATGATTCATCTTGAATACCCGCAGCGAAGAGCCACCGAATTTGTACGCGGTATGTATAATTTACCGTACCAAACAAGACTGCGAAGTTTACAACTATATTCTACCCTCTACCGCCGAGTTCGGGGTGATATGATTTTCGTCTACCAAATAATGACTCAGAAAAATCACCCCTGCAAAAGCCTCTTCACACTTTTGAGTTCCAACCGCTTACGAGGTCATCGATTGAAGCTTCTGCATCAATACAGTCGACTTGAGTGTAGGCGTCATTGTTTCTCAACTCGAACTTGTGAATTATGGAATAACCTTCCAAGCACTGTGATTGATTCAGCTTCAGTAAGCATTTTTAAACAGCGTTTAGATTTTTATCTTTTGCATTTACATTTTATACACCCATAACGCATTTTTTACTGATTTAGTCGTTTGCTATTTTGCTACCATCCGACCCTACAATGCTACATCCTGTGGGCTCAGATAAGCTCAGCTTGTACATTTATAAAATACCCACAATATATCAATGTCTCAATGTCTCAATGTTTGGGATCCACCCCGACCTTAAAAAGGCTAGGTCATGCCCAGCGCGCTCAAGATTACAGTGTGAACTCGCTAGGGTATCGGCTGATTGCAGCGATGATATTCCCGCATTTTCACCCCCAGCCAAAGATAATAGCTTACCTACCTGATCCTGACGTCATTGGGTAGTTCATAAAAAGCCAGGACCAGAACTCCGCTGTGCTTCCTACCACTGCAGATGTCAACGGCGGCCTAACAACATGCGTCCATCAGAGCACTACTGACACTTCAAACGCCACAATCATTATATTACAGTCCACACCTGACCCTGCGAACACACCTGAGAGAGCCGGTGCAAATCACTCAACCAAAGTAAATTCTGACTCAGTTGACCTCGACGAAAAGGTAGTATTGCAACAACAAACTACACCACATGGTTATACAAATAATAACATGGGCGATATTGAACTTATAGCTTCTAAACAAGCGAGGGCTAATTCTCTACTGGGAAAGCCCCGAGTAAATTGAACTTATAAGTTCAATTTACTCTTTTACTCCTTTATAAAGGAACGACGCTGTGTGCTCTCATACAAGAAAGAAACGTATACCTTCATACCATCTACGACTCATAGACCCACTGTGAAAAATTCACAGATCCATCCTCGACACAACACTCGACACCAACATCCTCCCCTCCCTCATTATGAGTCTAAGTGGTCAGTTTGTAGAGACACGCCACGCTCAAGGAAGAAGACGGACGTGCACCATAGCAAGATCTGTATTGTTATGTGTTGCTCCTAGAGTCAGGTACAATTTAAATAGGACGATCGATTAAACTTGGAAGTAAATCGATAAGAAGTGCCATACTTTTATACATTCAGTTGCTGTGATGGTGGGTCTTGAGTAGGTTACGCCATTGTTACTGTTGAAGCATGTTGGCTACTGGTTGAACTCCCTACTTGACCTGGAGTTAATTGCTCCTGTGAAGTTTGTCGGTCTGCCTCTATTGTCCGGAGTGGTTGTGTAACCGGTGCTCCTGTGTTTCCGTTTGGCCGACTTCTGGGGTGTGAGGCGTTGATTCGTAGGGGGGTGTAGATTGGGTCGATGTCTATATGTCGGTTGATGGAGTCAGACGTAGAGTGCCATGCTTCCAAAAACTCTCGTCCTTGTTTTGTGTTGCCAACTGCGAGGATACTGACTGAGTTGAGGTTGAAATTGTGCCCTTCTTGATCTGCATGTACTGAAGCCAAGGTGAACTGATCGTGTCTTCGGAGGGAGGCTGCGTGCTCCTTAATCCGGGTTGATAGTTTTCTTCCTGTTTGTCCAATGTAATGTTTCGAGCAGTCGTTGCAGTCGATGCGGTAGACTAAGTTGGTTTTGTCGAACTCTCTCGTCCTTTCTTTTGGCTTTGAAATCAATCGTCTCAGTGTTGCAGTTGGTTTGTGCGCTATTTGAATGCCGTGCACCTTGAAGAGTCTGGCTGTCATTTCTGATACCTGTTTGATGTAGGGGATTACAAAGCGTCTCGATGTTAGCTGTTGTTGCTGCTGAATCAACGCCTCACACCCCAGAAGTCGGCCAAACGGAAACACAGGATCACCGGTTACACAACCACTCCGGACAATAGAGGCAGACCGACAAACTTCACAGGAGCAATTAACTTCTAGTCAAGTAGGGAGTTCAACCAGTAGCCAACATGCTTCAATAGTAACAATGGCGTAACCTACTCAAGACCCACCACCACAGCAACTGAATGTATAAAGTAGGCACATAGGGTAGAAGCCGCACCAACAGCGCACTGACGATGTCACCACGACTGGTGGCGAAACGTTTGCAAACCAATTGCCAAGCTCAGCGAACCAACCCACAATCAATTCCACCGCCTGAGTTACCAACCTTTTCTTCTCTAGCAATTAATTTCGGGCGTACAACGCTCAAGCAAGCTCGTCGCTGGGAGAACTTCGCCTGCCGACAAGCCTCTACCCGCGAACAACTATACTACTTACATGAATGCTTAAGGAGGAACGTGATACCACCAAGCACAAACCACCGACCCGCCTTGAATCATCCAGAAGGCTGGCGTATAGCTAGACAATTTGGCAGACGGATGGTCAAACTCATGATCACCGACGCCCACAACCGCCTCGCAAAATACGATAGAGAAATCAGTCAGAACCGAACAGCCTGTCTAGAGACAACAGGGCCCCAAGTTCTAGGTCAGTTGGAGTCTGCAATCGGTAGGAGAGTTGACAACACTAGAGAAAAGCGAAAGTTAGCCCTTGGAAAGAAACTCAAGAAGCTCACCACAAACGTCGGTTCAAACGAAGACAATCAAGGATGGATAAAGAACCTGTCCAGTCGCCCGCTCAATATGGACGAACAGGATGTCCTAATCAAAGGATTGAACTTCAACGTCAGAGACGCTCCACCCAAAGAATACTTGGCCAGTTTGGAACATACACTCAAGACAACCGGTGTGACAGAAGAAGAAAAACAACGGATCCGGCAAGTAATTGTCCCTGCACTTATTAGGAACAAGAACAACGCATCTGTATCGAAGCAAGAACAAAACGCACTAAAAGCACTTCGAACGGACGAGAGAATCGTGATATTACCGGCCGACAAAGGAAGAATGACAGTAATACTGGACAAACCGGACTATATTGAGAAAGCTAAACAACTCCTCGCTGACTCAACTACGTACCGAGCAGTCAACCAAGACCCTACAACTAGACTGATAAATCGAATCAATTCGACACTTCACAACCTACAAATCGCACAAGAACTAACAAGGCAGGAACGTTGGAGGATGAAAGCGGAGGACTCTGTTCTGCCTCAATTTTACGGACTTCCAAAAGTTCACAAGGAAGGTGTTCCACTCAGGCCAATCGTCTCACTACCAGGAACCCCTACATACAAACTGGCGAAGGAACTTTGGCGTAGACTAAAACATCTGACCAGTGGATCTCAACACGTCGTCAACAACGCCAGAGAGTTTCTCGGAAAACTACAAAACGTCCGGTTAGAAGAGGACGAAGTGATGCTGTCGTTTGATGTCACAGCCCTCTTCACATCGATCAACCATACAGTGGCCAAGGAAACTGTAGCGGAGCTATTGCAGAGCCAACCCAACATCACAGGATCACTGAGAGCGGAAAGCATCCTCCGATTATTGGATCTTTGTATGGACACTCACTTCAAGTTCGACGGACAGACTTATCAACAGTTGAAAGGGACTCCAATGGGATCACCGATATCAGGATTTTTGGCTGAAGTGGTCATGCAACGATTAGAACGCCTCGTACTCCCTACAATCGAACCAAAACTCTGGATACGCTATGTCGACGACACCTTCGTAGTAATGAAACGCACGGACGTCGAAGCGGCCCATGAACTTCTCAACAACACCTTCGAAGATATCAAATTCACCGCAGAACTTGAAAAGGACAATGAGCTCCCGTTCTTAGATGTACTAATCAGAAGAAACGCAGATGGAACTCTACAGACGCGCGTGTATCGAAAGAAAACCCACACTGACCAGATACTCAATTATCAAAGCAACCACCCGATGAACCACAAAAAGAGCTGTGTTCAAGCTTTATTCGAGAGGATTGAAACCCATTGCAGCACAACGAGGACAAAGAAGGAGGAGCAAAACTACCTATTCCGAATATTGCAAAACAATGGATACCCGAGAAGCTTCATCCGCAGGAGCATAAAGAGAAAACCCCTTGGACAGCAGCAGCAGCAACAACAGCTAACATCGAGACGCTTTGTAATCCCCTACATCAAGCAGGTATCAGAAATGACAGCCAGACTCTTCAAGGTGCACGGCATTCAAATAGCGCACAAACCAACTGCAACACTGAGACGATTGATTTCAAAGCCAAAAGAAAGGACGAGAGAGTTCGACAAAACCAACTTAGTCTACCGCATCGACTGCAACGACTGCTCGAAACATTACATTGGACAAACAGGAAGAAAACTATCAACCCGGATTAAGGAGCACGCAGCCTCCCTCCGAAGACACGATCAGTTCTCCTTGGCTTCAGTACATGCAGATCAAGAAGGGCACAATTTCAACCTCAACTCAGTCAGTATCCTCGCAGTTGGCAACACAAAACAAGGACGAGAGTTTTTGGAAGCATGGCACTCTACGTCTGACTCCATCAACCGACATATAGACATCGACCCAATCTACACCCCCCTACGAATCAACGCCTCACACCCCAGAAGTCGGCCAAACGGAAACACAGGATCACCGGTCACACAACCACTCCGGACAATAGAGGCAGACCGACAAACTTCACAGGAGCAATTAACTCCAGGTCAAGTAGGGAGTTCAACCAGTAGCCAACATGCTTCAACAGTAACAATGGCGTAACCTACTCAAGACCCACCACCACAGCAACTGAATGTATAAAAGTAGGCACATAGGGTAGAAGCCGCACCAACAGCGCACTGACGATGTCACCACGACTGGTGGCGAAACGTTTGCAAACCCATTGCCAAGCTCAGCGAACCAACCCACAATCAATAACGAATGTGTCCATCCATGTAATGTATCAATAGTTTCGGGTTGATAACTGGGAGGATGATTAGTTCAAGTCGTTGCATCAACGCTTCTGCCAGGAATCCTGATATAGGTGATCCCATTGGGGTTCCTTTCAGTTGTCGATACATCTGCTCATCGAAATTGAAATAGGTTTCTATGCAGAAATCCAACAACTCCATGATACTCTCGTTTCTCATAGATCCCACGACGTTGCCTTGGTTTTGTAGTAGGCTTGCCACAGTCTTTGGCCACGGCGCGATTGATCGAGGTGAACATGGGTGTGGACGTCGAAGGACAGCATGACTTCGTCATCTTCTATCTTGACATTGCGCAGCTTGTTCAAGAACTGACTGGCGTTATTGACCATGTGTTCTGATCCATTGTTCAGGTGTTTCAGTCTCCGCCATAGTTCTTTTGCTGGAGCCAGGAAACAGAATAAATTATCTCTAATGAAGAAGACTATTTTAGTGATGAGCCTTGCTTTAGTCGCTTGAATAGAATAGAAAAATAAATGAACAGTTGTCCCATCGCTACGATGCAGCCATACAACCCTCAGGCTGCACTAGGGATGAGTTATTGGTAGGATTCCCATGCCTAGACTACATCACAAAAAATACAGCGGCCCGGTCGGGATTCGAACCGGGGAATTTAAACATTACGAAGTCAACGCTCTAACCACTGAACTACAGTGACTCACTGATCTACCGTGGCTTAAATGGAATGCTTGGATCTGTTTAACTTCAGAGTAAAACAGCCGCTAGGTATAGCATGATCGACTAAAAAATATTACTTTCCGGCATGATAGACATTTTTTGAGATGTAGCTTCTTCACCGCTAGCACGTGCTAGGTACACTACAAGGACCAATTCCAGGAACAACTAACTTGATGACTGAATCGATGGATTTGTTATCGTTTCCGCTGGAACGAGTTAGTTCGCACATACTATTCTCTCCTTCCCTGTTAGTCGAAGTTCGATCAGTCACGCGCGGTTAAATTCCGATCGGCTTTCCCAGAATACTATTGGGATGGATTAGATGAAAGTGATTCACCCTGTCTATCTCAGTGGTTCATGGATAAATAGCTGTCTGGTTTATCGGAATGAGGAAACTATTCCCCAGGCTCGCTTTCTGTGGAGAGGAGAAACAAACGATCGAACACCGCGGTGTTGAAGTTGTGGAATGCCCAAACCAGCCAACTAACGTTTTATCACTGTAAAAATCTTTACTAGTTGGTATATTGTAGAGCGGTACAACATCAAACCTATTCGTTTTGTAGAGTAAACAACAAAGTTACTATATTTCTCTCTCGTCATAGTGCCCACGATCTTCATTCAGGCACACGGTGTTCAGGTCGATGGTAAAGAGATTATTAAAAAATGAACGCTTTTAAAAAAGCTACGCATTATTTTCTTTGGTTGAGCTTGTAGTCAAGAGGGCATTTTGATTAGCCAACACTCGCAGTGGAACCAACATTAGAATGCTCTGATATTCATCTTCTAAAAAAGAAAGTTGATCAAGTCTCCTAACAGTCTGTATTTCTTTGTAATTGGTTAGGGAAAAAATTAAGCGGATGTTGGTTGTAAATATGTGGGATACCATCGGAAATAACGCTTAATAACTAAGTAAAGAGAAAACATAGTTAAATACGATTATGATTTTCAATATGCTGAAACAGCAGAAAATTGTCGAACCAATAGTGCTTTAAATACGGAGACGTACACTACTGCCTCTTTTTTTCCCCGGATTAGTTACAGTTAAGACTGAACATTTAGGGATGCCAGCTAGATCATACGTGCGGATATCTTACTGTGGTATTACACAGACAGATATGCTTTCTTTTCGCTCCCTTGCTTTGAACCGGAGATCCACGGGTCCACATGTGGTTAACTTGCAATTGACCGAGCCTTCCCAACGACCCCGAGGTGCTTTGGGAACGAATTAATTGACAGTAGTCGCCCAGTAAGTTTCATATACGCCAAGGACCGCTTCGACCGATCGACTTTCCGTTCACTGCAAGGGAGTAAAGCGAATATGTATGTGTACTGTGGTTGCTACCTCCATGCAACACCTGGAAACCGTTCAAGACTAGTGCAGCGGAAAATGAAAAAATAAATCAGACAGCTGTCACATTCTTACGATGCATTCTGCTGAGGTACTGTCAGGTTGCCCAGGTCTAGGCAGGAACACACGAAGTTCAGTGGTCCAGCTGGGATTCGAACCGGGGACAGTCTTGTTACAAGTTCAACGCTCTTACCACTGAGCCATCGTGGTTCAGTGTAGCGGATGTGTTAGCTGGCAACAACACGACAATGCGATACTAGCCCAATGGTCAAACCCCGATGCGCTCAGTGCTAAAGAGCCGCAGTAAGTGCGAAACAGCTATCCACTGCTTCACCGAGACACACTAGGTGAACCACTTTCAATTAATTGGAAATGCATAATAAAGGTGCCGCATTATATATTGAGGAATTTGCATTACGTACTGTGCGATTAGCGCTACTACCCAGCTGATCCAAACAAAAGAAAGGTTGAGGTAGAACGAACCGAACGTAAAAATTTACTGCCTCTTTTGTCGCTGTGATGGATAAATAGAGTAAACACCAGTACATGCCCTTAACCGCCGTTGTAATTTTTTTATTTGAAATATCCACTTAAATCAGAACAGACCGTTTGAACAAAAGAACAAAATTATTCATTTATTCAGTCCTATAGCTCGCATTTGTAACCAATGAATTTTTATGGATCAATGAGAAAGAGAGAGTTCTCGCTGACAAACAGGGCGAAACGCGCTCGCATCCCTCTAACCTTTATTCGGCTGCTGCACGGGTAACAACGCTGACAGAGTCAGCCGCACAGTAAGCATCACAGGTCACATTAGGCAGGCGTTAAGTGGGGTTAACCGATATTCAAAACACGTGCAACCGTGGGAACTTTCAAAAAAACACCGGTCTAACGTGCGAAAATAAGCATGGAGGACCGAAGCGAAGAAAACAGTGCGTTGACGATGTCGCGCCGACTGGTGATGAGGCATTTGAGATTCAGCTGCAAGTTCAGTAAACCAGATTCCATCCAACTCTTGCCAATATCTGTAATCGTTTTCTTATCAGTTTCCGGTTCCGAAAAAGTGGAACGCTGCATATTCTTCTAATAGCGACGCTTTTCCACAGAGATGTCAAACAGGCATCACTCACTTCTGTCAGTCTTTAGGATATTATTTTCACCCTGAAATTATGTTTTCTAGACCCCAGCGCGATTGGTCAGTCCCCACTCTCTCAAGCTAGTGGTCCGTCACAAAACTCACAGTCGGGCACGCTAAGTGCAATATGCTCAAAACCAAGTCGAAACGTGTACAGGCGCATCTTATTATATGGGGCATTTGCGGCTGACGTCCGATTTCATCACCAAGGTCATTTGAGGACGTGTGTGTGAAGCCAAGCAGCGGTGACGTCAGCTAACCACGTGCCGTTGACCGTTTAGGGACTGGTGAAATCCCACTAACACACTCTATTCTTGATCTCAGGCAGAGCCCAAATTCATGACAGGGTCTTTTGTAAGATTTTCTTCCACAAAATCTCGCTTCATACTGTTGGTGATAAAAGGACGTTCAGTAGAGCTTGCCTGCAAACGTTTCAGTCCATTTATTTTACATTTAGTTGAAATAATTCCAATGATTTTTAATTCTTTTCACTTTATTGCTTTCTGTTTGCTGGATGTACAAGGGAATTCACTGTGACACTTGACGCGAAAATTGTGTTTTTGAAAACTCTCTTGGCGAATTTCAGTCATGATGCGTCCTAAATTGCGTTGAATGATAAGTTTGAGGCGTATTAAAATCTCAATGAGTAACTGGTGAATAGCACTTCCATAGCAAGGATAGTTGGGGAGTATGCACAAGTGTTTGATAGGATCACGGTGTGAAGTGTGGTGCGCAGCATCACTGACTACTTCAGGCTACTCCAGACATATCGAACAACTGCGCTACTAATGAGTAGTCAAGTTACAATCACAATTGAAGATACCAATATGACCATATGTTCACTTTCCGTTTTCTTGAATCCTTTATCGAGGTACCACATTCTTGAAGTTGTCTTTAGTTATGGTAACCGTGATGCGTATTCTCTTTTGGATACACTCACCTCAAGTAGTAGCCCTTATTCGTTGTATAACATGAACGACTGTTGCTTTCCAGTTAACGACTGTGGAATCTCCGACCGAATTGCTTCCCGCCGAGAATGGAACCTCAAATCCCACCATCACTCTGTGGACCTTTCGAAGCAGCTAAAGCACTCGGACAAACCAGCAAAGCTGGCGGCTATATATATAACCTTCTCCAGAACTATTATTATGCTTTCCAGAGTATTTCTTCATATAAACACAAAAATCAACGTGTAACGCCAAAACAACACAAATAATAATATAACATAATAATAAAAATATAATAATATTTTAGGTTTCGGTTCCCTTTCTTACTGTGAACCAATGAACCTTCGTTTACTGTAAGGGAGGGAGATGATTGTGAGCAATTTGTAACACCTCCCTGCAACACCAAGTCGTAGTGCCACGGCAGCGCTAGATGGTCGCTGACCATGGTTCGATCCAGTGAGCACAGTGTTCAAGTGCCCCAGTAATGGCGAAATGGCTGTCCATTACTCCCGCTGAAACCAAGTTGGTGCGTCACTTTCAATCCATTGAGTGATCAGATTCAACCGCAGTTGGCCGCAATATGAGAGGGAAGATAAAAGTGTTGCTCAAGGTCTCACGAAAGTGGTAAAACGAAGGTTAGAATAAGGGCGTGATGAATAATCCAGAATTTTTACAGTACAATACTCTCGCTCAAACAGTCCTCAAAAAGTGATTCTTCTGCCTGCTCATACCAAAATGAAAGCACTAGACCCGGGTTTCGCTTCTATTAGAGCTCATCAGTAGCGGCATACCCCTGGCCGTGGCCCGTGTTTTTAACCATGAGCAATCTTGCATGCGCGGCAGGCACGTGAGTGATACCAGTTCTGTAGCACAACGTTCGATTGCTCACACTCACGTTAAAAGAATTCACGGACATTTGCAGTCTAGATCAAATCCGCTTTCCATATGATGAAGTTAAGAGGGGGTTCATTTTTTCGAAGTGAATCTTAAGTAACCCAAAAATGTTTTTTCTAAACTCATAACTTGATAATAGACGCCAAAATATCATAGTGAGGCATGGGGGACATTAAAGACTGTAGAACACAACAGATTGTATGATAAAGAATTTCAAAAGCATGCCTCAGTAGGCTGTTTTTGAGCATCTCATAAGAAGTTATGAAGGGGTGCAACTCTTATGTGCTCGAATGATTTATTTTCATTTGAAATGAAGTATCGCACGTCTCATGTAGGCCGGCACAGAAGATCGTCAGTCTTGTCCAGTTGTTTCAAAATGACACATCGACTTCGTCACACAGTCTGTGTGTGGCTTAGGTCAGTTGTGCTATTGTTGGACACAAACTATGTATGATTCTGATGCGGTGCGTGTCCTGCCATAAGGTATGAATCTACTGAATGTTGAAAAGGTGTTGTGTTAGACCGTACTTGTTTTATTCGAATCGTAAAGACCATTATGAACCTATACCACCTGATTTAAACTCAAAAAACGCACCAAGTGGGAGATTGGGGAAAGTATAAACTCTACCACGTATGCCAACTTATTTGTACGCAATATTCACAAGTACGGTGGCTTTTGTTTGCATACTCCAAAACATAGCGTAATCATTGATCAATATCTAGTCTGAATCATTTCTATTCTAGTTGATGTCGTAAAATGGCTAGCACAGGAGCACTCACTTCCTCATCACTCTACTGTGAAGAACAAAGTCCCACAACCTGGGAGCTCGACAAAACGAATATAGTCTACCGAATCAAATGCGAGAGCGCTACATTGGGTAAACGGAAAAGAAACTATAAAAGTAGATTAAAGAGCACAGAGCCACCTTCCGAAGACATGACCAGTTCTTCTTGGCTTCAACTTTGGCGTATTTAAGATCCTCGCAGTTGGAAGCATAAAACAGAGAAAGAGAGCTTTCTGGAAGCATGTCACTCAACACCCAACTCTATCAACCGACACAACTATTATCATCATTGACAGTAATACACTGGTATACTATACCAATGCTTCACTGCCATACAATCAAGAAATGTAGCCCTGAACAAGAAGTGGAGGGGAACGGGGACCTAAGTTACCTAATAATTTTCCTACACTGAAGAGTTCACAAACATTCACAAGGGGCCTACACCTGGACGTTACCAGACAAACAAAAATACCTCTCGAATGAGAGCACATCGACGTCGACTTAATTTACACCCCTTCGGATCAACATCTTACGACCCAGTATCCGATCCACCTAGAAATATGGGAACATCAGTCACACAATCGCAATCGACGACAGATACAAACCATCGAACCCCATAGGCGTAATCAAATGTTGGTCAAGTGGGAGGCTTAAGTTATAGTCACCGCACTCCAACAGGCAAGAAGATGTAAACTTTGAAGACCTACCACCACAGCAGTCGAACCTATTAATGTGAACACGTAGGGTAGAAGCAACACCAACATCCCACTGGTGATGTCACCTCGACTGGTGACAAAACGTTTTTCAATTCAATTACCAACTTACAATCAATTACTTTTACAAGTTAACCTATTACCATGCATAGGGAAACGTTTATACTTACTTGCACTTAACTGGGCTTAATAATTCACGTGGTTCATTGATCATGTCCCTGGTCCGATCCTTCCTTTGCTAATCTGGGGTATATGGTGTTCCATTTTCCTACGCAATTACTGTTCCGATCACTTCTTCCAGGAAAAATTGAAGTTTTATATAGATTGAAAAACGGCCTGACTGCTTGTGACTGAAGTAAGCAACAGCATGTTCATGTATTAAATTTGAATACACCATCATTTCGACTGAAGTCTACTCCGACTTTATGTCATTTAGATGTCACGTCGTTACAAGAAGGCATAAACATTCGAAAATTTCGGAAGACTACAATATTTATCTGGCAATATTGAGTATCAGTGCATACTGGACTGAAGTGAATCCGAACAGTAATTTACGATGCATCGAAGAAACTGGGGCCTTCAATCCGTCCATGATTTCAAAGTTTTTTATGACTCGGTGAAGGATGTATCGAAAAAACTCGGTATCCCTTTTGTTGCGGATGGTTTGTTTTAATCAATCATTTGAGTTTCCCTGATTGTCAAAGGATGTTGTTTATTTTAGATGGCTGATGCTATATGATCTTGTACTTTTCCATCGATATTAGAAGTCTGTTTGTCGGGATTTTTGTTCTTCCTGAAAAATCTTGGTGCTAAACTCCAGGTGAAGTTGGATGAACAAGATTGTAACGAGTTGGTTGGGACGATCAAACAATCATCGACAGCCAAAAACGTTTTGGAGTGAGAGAAATAAAAATAGTTCAACAAAGTTTCCCCTCATCTAGAACCAAGGTACTTTTAGATCAAAGACGTGCGGCGGTGCTTTTATTATTTATCCAGGTGTGTAGCGACTTCGAGTCTCAGGATTGTATGCCCGAGCGTTTCACAAAAAGCTTCTACTGGTGTTGATGATTCATTCCTTCCATGGTAGACTATTTTTAACGAGAAGATGAGGAACACTGTCTAGCAAGGTTTAGATCAGTTCCTTATAAGAGTCCAAAAGCGAAACTTGTAGAACCATACGCTGATTCTAGCGCCGAAGAACCACTTCCATCGACGTCAGGTGGTACCACAAAGTAATCCCGTATAAAAGCCCCGTCGCCATCAAACCACATTTTCATCATCCTCATCCCTTAATAACAAATAGTTCACCACTTCCAACTCCACTTTACAATTTTAAACAAAGGACCATAAGATTTTTCAATAGTTAAGGTTTTATACATTGGCGTTCATACAGTCATTTGGTTGGGGAAAAGTTCATTTCCCCACAAATTGCTTATATTTTGCACTTCTGATTATTAAGCATGGATAGCCATACAGTGCTTCGCGGAGATTGGCTGGGTGAACCACTTTCAATTAAGCGTGGATTGTTTTGTTATAACAATTCGATCGATTCTACTACAGTTACACTGATTATTGCTCAGTTCTATGATTGTCCAACCGAAAGACTTCAGCACCCGGAATACCATTCAACTGATGCATTTTTCGCCTCTTGCAATTTTTTGAATAGAGTCATCATTGATTATTTTGCCTGAGTACTCTTCCTTTCTTGAAACCTGACATTCGACTTACACTTCGATACACATCCGGTCCCAGTAACGTGCGTTTCAGGGTATGCACGATTGGGTAAACGCGCAAGTCGCAGGTCAATAAAAAAGAGGGCGCACTTCAAATCACGTATACAGTATTTGTGGTTTAGAATTTCTATTTACAGCAAACCATTCTCGCTTGAACAGTCTTCCAGCGTTCACACGTGATTTCTTGGATCCGCTCATACCAAGGGGAAGCACGAAACCCGGGTTTGTATTAGTTATGCACACCTAAATTCAAGGGAATGATAACAATTTAAGAGATTGTAAGTACATTTGGGCAGGTTGTAAGTAGTTAGTCGTCTATGGCGTCGTCGTAAGGAGCATATAGAGCCCTATGTAGGGACAGCCTGCCAATTTGCTGCGACTCACACATGCCCATCTTTTCCTAATTGGATGGGTATGACAGCAATCTTTTACTAACTGGGGTCAGCTGAAAACGGCCGTTGTCATGACCTCCAGTAGAAAGCCCTTAGGACAAGCGTCTACTGTGGAGCTTCCGGTTAAATAAAAGAACTCAACATGAAAAAATTTTTAGGAAACACTGCGTTAGTTTGTAAGTAAAAATCATCGCGTCATTTCTGACGTTTGCACTGGACAGTCGACTCTTGAACGTAATTTTCTCAGTGAATTCCAAAAGAATACATAAGTTATTTTACGATTATTTCATGAGAGACTTTCGATAGTATCAAGATGAATCGAAAGGACAATATGCTTTATAAGCATACCTGGATGACGTATGCCATCTAAGGCTGACGTCATTTTTTTCGCAGAAAAGACAGTGAGCCAATTAGGTTTCATTATGAGGAATACTACGATCTTCTTTACAAATCCAAAAACTTCATTTAGAGTGGAGGTGGCTGCGCACATAGTAGTTATAATGTTTAATAAAAGCATTTTCTGATGAGAAATTTAGCTGAAAGAGAAATGATTTTTTTCTTCATTTTTATCCTATTAGAAAGTTTCTGCTCAAAACTGATTTTCCCTAAACAAAAGCTTCAGATTAGATTGTGCACATCTTTTTTCTAACAGGTATTTTCACACGGTAGCAGTGTATCGCATTTTTGATTGCAAAACGATAGTCCATTTGTACATCCATCCGAGTACCGAGAACATGCCTCAAATGAACCCAATGTCATCCCCTGCACACGCCTGAAAAGCCTCTGTTTTCACAAAGAAAAGTTTTGGATGGTGGAACACTAAATCATCCACTTTTGGTATTTGACCTTGCATCACACACGAGAAAAAACGAAAGCGCATTGAGACCATTTAGCTCGAGTTTTGCAAAGTATGTGTTTTTCACACATTAGGTTTTTATAAAGTGAGAAGACTTGAAAGTTTACGATTCCAGTCTTGCGTACATTAGTTTGTTTTAATAGCGTCTCGAGTTTCCCTCGACCAGAGTTATGATCTGTAAACTGAGAACTGCGGGTGGTCTTGAGTTACCTTCGTCGCCATAGGGCTTATATGAAACGATAGCATGAGTACCTGCCGCTTTGTGCTCACGCTTCATCGTGAGTTGGTGCCAACCGGCCAACTGTCCACCATCGCTCAAGGTTGTGGGTGGTATCATTTTTCTTTGAACTTGGCATAATCGAGGTCCATAAATTTGCTTTAGGACGACTCAAAAACTGCAACGTATAGCTTCTTCTAGGTGGAAGAATTCATGATTTGGGCTGCTTTAAAGATATTGCGCTACCTAGTGACAGTACGTTTGTAGTCCAAACTGTGTTAAACTGCTCGAAAGTTGACACATTCCACCAGTGCAAGATATTGATACGAGGTTGGCAGAAATATGTGCCCCGTGCTTCTGTTTGATCTCCAGCAACTCGAACTGGTGGGACAGTTTAATTTAATTCGGAAGCTATTTCAGCTGACGTCTGTGTTGGGTCGGCCCAGCAAAGGTTGAGGTCTGCTTTCATCAACTTTAAGCACCCCCACGTATAACTCGTCATCAAAAAGCTTATTTCAACACCACTGTTTGTGCGATGTTATTGCCTCGAACAGTGCTCAGCGTTCAAATTATATGATCCGCTCACATTGAAGGGAAAAATACCAGACAAGTGTTTCGCTGTTATCATAGCTCATAAGTAGCGCATATCCCTGGCCGCCACCGGAGTTGGACTTTGAACCTTTAGCATGCGAGGCGGACACGATACCATTACTCCGTTATTCAATGATTGCGAATCCTGATTCCAGCTTAAGGAAGTGTGTTTTAGCTGCCTTCCTTGACATGACTGGAGAAAACCACGAGTCGGTAAGCCTATGATGTGGCTATGGAATATGAAAGTTAATCTTAGGTTTGTTCCCAGTTAGTGATTCTCTACTTCCTGGATGGTTTCATAAAGATAAAGATCGTTGTTGGTTATGAACACTGACCAATATGAAATAGGGCCGGAATGATTGATGGACTTGCTCCTTTCTTACGTAGACAAAAGCAAACACGATTATAGAAGAAAAGCAAAAAGAATATTTTATTGCACTTTTATAATTACACCCCTTTTTCTCTACCTACTTTATTGTTGTGGCGCTATGTTTGTAATATGTTTGTAATATATATGGTTAACTTTATGAGAATATGAAGCTTGGAAAAACCATAGAATAGAAGAGCAGAAATCCTTTCTTCACTAGACAAAGCATGGATTTTATAGCAAAGTAAGAGGTTCCATCTTGGAGATATTGAACGCAACATGAAATTCTGACACAAATTCACTCGGGGGAAAATCGGGTTAAGCTGTCTCTGATATAAAGCGGATTATATTTTAAAACCAGGTCGGAGAGGTAAGTATTCATGCCAATGTCATTATCAAAGATGCACTTGGGTATGATTACGAGCTTGCTATTTGAAAAATGAAATACGAAGGAAAGGAACTGGATGAGAACAAATGATTCCAGTACAAATATTCACGATGAAATTTTTGAATTGTTCTTATAAGAATACCAATTTTTTGGATAATTTGCCTACCGTTCCATTTTACTTTGAATGGGTGCAAATCGCATCCTCAACCCTGTAATCATCTTCAATGGATATTATATATATCAATATATACATATATATATATATATATCAATAGACTCTGAATCAATCCAAGACTCTTCTGAATAGCTTTTTTCGAAGTGATTTCGAGCGGTGAAACTCTATACGTAATGGTGCGTGTTACAGATCTTTTACATTCGTACGATGTATATCGTTATGTAACCAGTAGGCTGTACGAGGGACTGATACCATTAGGTTTCCTAAGCATAGACAGGAGCAAGTTCGATAACCCGGACAGAGCTCGAACCTGGGGACATTCACATTATGGAGCCAACGTTCTAACCGCTGAACAGCCGAAACTCTGCAGGTTTATTGGGACTCTCAATCTGAATGAAAGCTGCAATAATCATATCAGTCACTATTTAGGTTCAGGAACGATGTGAAATAAGAAAATACAATGTTACAAAAGTGATGTAAGTAAAATTGGAGCGGATAAAAAGGTTCTTAACAAATATGTTGTGTTTCACTGATGGAGCAGGAAAGATTATATTGGTACGTAATGAAAGAATCAATATTTGGCCGCATTTTATTATATTTAAAATTTCTACTGTGATGAAACGGGTCTGTTCAGTTCTGTGTTTGATGCACAGAAAAAGTCCGAAATCGCCTGCTACATTTCACTATCCTGTAGTTTGTTGTTCGTTGTTGCATGTTGAGAGGACATTGTTCGGCTTCCGCGGAACAGGTCCCGTAATGGCTCAGCGTAAAATTTCGTCCTATAAATCAGACAGCCAGTTGCTGAGGTGAATGAAATCTGGATGAGTGCAACATTTTTCTTATGCAACTCACGGTTTAAAATTGAGACAGACTATTCGTCCACTTCAGATCTATAGACAAACGCATGACGGTATTATTGTATTATATTGTATTGTAACAGACTTCTATTGGTACATCACCAACATTTCAGTCAATAGAAAGCCATAATCCTTCGATACCAGCTTATCAATGTGTTGTGGTCAGTGCGAGAGTCGAGAGCACTGGTCAAGTCCGATAGTTTCCAAAGAGAGAGTGAATGTTGGAGCCCATGACGGATAGAACAGTCATTTTAAACAACGGTGGGTGACCAGGGTCTTTGTGTCAACCGGCTCATTTTCTCCTTATACGATGGTGTTTATTGATGCTCCAACTGAGGTTCGCGTGATTGACGGTATGAATGTGTTTATTTCCTTGAAATTAAACGGTTTTTCTCTGTAAAACGTGTAACGAGTACATATTTGTGTTGGGGAAATCGATGCAAGGATCTCAGCGAATGTGGCGCAGCCGTTCAAAAGGCGCGCGTGGGCGTGTTAGGAACCCAAAATGTCCTTTCATTATGACGTGGGTTTACAAAGATTAGAGCGATTTTTCAAACATCTACGATGAACTAACGGTAAACAGCTCCTTAGTATATCGACAAGTATTTGGGATAAAAATGGCTGGTGTTATTGTTAGCATGCTGACGCCCCCAGATAACGTCTCATAAACGGAGCTCACGATATCTAAAGTTAACTGCATTGTTTGTTTGAAATTTTTCCCGCGTGTAAAATCGATGAAACCATCTGCTCGAGAAAGCACCTGCCTGGGGAGTACAAGCACGCAGTGATTACAAACAGCTCACCATTCTGTTTTCTTTTCTGGTCAGTAGATTGGTCCAATAATGATTTATTGCGAACGTCATCTACGGAACTCTTTCTATAGTTTAACGTTTAACCGAGAAAAATTTATCACAAAATAACACATATATACTGCTCAAATACATTGAATATGTTAGGTGAGGAATATTTTAACCAGTCAACACGATGCTTTTGCAGTTTCTGTCCAAGTGCACCAGAAGTTTCACCGTTGTTTTCTTAGTTCATAAAGCAATTCCGTCGAATGACTCTCGGATATAAAATTAAAGAACAGAAAAATGAAACTCGGGAATATTTGAGATGGAGTGACTTAGTTTGTGTCATTTCACAACCTGTTTGTTTTTTCTGATGATGCTTTCCATGAATGTGACAGACACTGAATCTTGTCAGGTATCAGCTAGCTAGTTTTACTAAGCTGCACAAGCAATACGTGCACGGATGCGGAGTAGGGAGCACTGAATAAAAGGGAGCACCTTTAGTAATCTGATAACGGCGTTCTATTTGATGGGAGTAGACGGATATCATTAAACCTCATAGATCCCCAAAACTCTTACGTTTAAACTTAATCGCCACTCTGCGGGAAACAGCTTCAGCTAACCTGTAAAACGGACATTAGGCTGTAGTGTTTAAACTGAACTACTAGCTGCTTTCTTGCAGCTAATACTCCATTTGGAGAACGTCTTCGGAGTAAATCTGGAAGAAAAATCAAGAGTCTGAGACAGTTAGGCCGCTCTTTATCGCTTGTGATGGCACTGGGTTTAAACTGTAACAGTCCTACTGTTCGTTTTGACTCACGAGTGATGTGGAGAGGGAGGAAGTGCTGCCTGGGACAACAGCCCGTTCTTCAACACATCAGCGCCTGAGTTTACATCCGATGACAAAGTGGGATGCGAAAACCCATGATCAGACATGATCGAAGTAATACAGGCCCAAGTCAAAGGACATCTTACTGTCTCCTAAACAACACCCCAACATGGCTTTCGTAGTGGGAGATCTTGTCTCACTAACCTCATACAAGCATGAGAAGAGTGGATGAAGTCAGTAGATGAAAAGTTCGGCGTTGATGTAATTTATCCTGACTTCTCCAAGGCTTTTGACTGAGTGCATCATGACCTGTTGCTACACAAACTGTTCCGTCTTGGAATACGCGATTTTACTGCTCATTTGGCTAAGGGTGTTATCTAAGAGACTGTAAACACCAAGTTCGATTCTCAGGATCACTATCGGAACCGTTGGAGTCCCAAATCCTGCGTACCCCAGGGGTCTGTCCTCGGTCCGCCACTCTTTCTCATCTATATACACGATATGCCTTGTGAAGTCACTTCCAGTATCCTCCTGTTTGCGGATAATGCCCAATTTGTGGCGAAATTGAGGAATAATGCTGATTTTGAACATTTTCAATACGATATTAATCAGTTGTATCAGTGGTCACAAACGGAATCATCTTCCATTCAATACCAGTAAGTGCAAGGTACTTTCGTTGAGACACGCATTTGGTTACCTATAGTCTCGGCCCACAGGTACTCCCACACGTTAACAAGGAGTCTGACCTAGGAATTATTGTGCAGGCAGACTTAGGGTGCTCGGCCAATTGTGAAAGAGCTTCATCAAAAGCGCTACAGCACTTCGGCCTTCCGAAAAGGATTTTCGGAGCATTCAATCCAGACACCTTCCCCCAACTCTTCAAAGCCTTCGTGTGGCCGCACCTTGAGTACGCGGTACAAGTGTGGCAGCCATGGCTGAAGCAGGAACATGCTTCATCTTGAATACCCCGCAGCTAAGAGCGACCAAATTTGTGCGCGGTATGTATAATTTACCGTGCCAAGCAAGACTGCGAAGTTTGCAACTATACTTCACCCTCTACCGCCGAGTTGGGGCGATTAGATTTTTGTTTACCAAATAATGACTCAGAAAAATCACCTCTGCAAAAACTCTTCACACTTTCGAGTCCAACCGCTTACGAGGTCATCGATTGAAGCTTCTGCATCAATACAGTCGACTTGAGTGTTAGACGTCATTGTTTCTCAACTCGAAATTGTGAGCTATGGAATAACCTTCCAACACTGTGATTGATTCAACTTCAGTAAGCATTTTTAAGCAGCGTTTAGATTTTATCTTTTGCATCTACATTGTATACACCCATAACGCACTTTTTACTGATTTAGGCGTTTGCTATTTTTCTACCATCCGACCCTACAATCCTGTGGGTTCAGATAAGCTCAGCTTGTACATTTATACAATACCCACAATATATCAATGCCAATGTCTCAATAAGAGTTGGTGACAGGGATGGTATCGGAACTAATAAAGTTCAGAGAATTCCCACAACACTGGTAGAAACATCTCAATCTGATATAGGCTTGCCTCACAAAATTTTGATCAGTCCAATGAAGGAGTAGCAGTCATTCGAGAACAGAGGAATGTTACAGAAGAGTAAGAAACACAAAAACGATTACACGGCAGGACAATATGAGCAATGCCCAGAATCTGAGGGTTCAGAAGGCAATGAAAACTTAAATGCATGGCAATCGAATGAATTATCTCTTGGTTACATTTAAAAGTTGAGTGCAATCCTCGCACCTCTGTTGAACATGAAGACATTCTTGCAGCTCATCATCATCATCATCATCATCATCATCATCATCACATCAATCATCATCAATCATCATCATCATCATCAATATGATCAGGGTTGAAACCGTGTATTAAATGTACGGTGGCTTCGGCTGCTGCAGATTTGTTCACCGATATTGGCAGCAGTGGATGAGCTACGCATTGAATACTGTAGTTCAAAACATGGTTGGGCAATATGGGAAAAGGATAGAAGAGCAATGCTTTGAAGGCAATAGCTCGGATACATGAGCGCCACTGGCTGCGTGACTGCGTCATTTCTGCTAGGTTTTAACCACTGAGGACTATGGACTCGAGATCCCCATCCAGGCAAACGTCAATTATCAACGCGGCTTTACTGTGTGAGTTACTGCCTTCATGTTTCGTTGCCATGTCATGCATTGACCTCCCGTGGGTACTTCCACCAAATTACAAGGTTGAGCAAAGAGAGCTCTTCAGGGGAGGCGATCAGCAGACATACGAAGCACGTGGCCAAGCCAGCGTAGTTTGTAAAGTGTTTTCACTTCGTCGATTGAATGAGCGTCTACCCCGAAGGACTAATTGTCGAACCTATGCATTGGTTATACGACCGCTCTCACCATATTCAGGCGATAACTCTGAGTCAACGGTGGTCAAACACGGACAGTTGGAGGATGTCTCCGGCCTTTAGTGGCTACGTTTCTGAGCCGTACAGAAGAGTGGAGCGTACAGAGGCATTGTACACTCTGCCCTTGATCGACAAGCTGACATCTAATCTACGCCAAAGATGTCTGAGTTTGGTGAAAGTCGCTGTGACCTTCCCTATTAGGGAAATGATTTCATCGCTCACCGAGTCAGAGCAGATGTGGCTGCCGAGGTAAGTGAAGTCAGTAACCATTTCAAGTGGTTCATCCGCAAATACCAGAGACGAATGAGATGCACTTTACATTTCGCTGGTGCAAAGCACATACAAATTGCATGGCGCATTATGCAATTTGTTTAAATTACCTGCATTTATGAGGTTCCCGTACCGATCAGAGCTATATAGTCTGTGAAAGGACGGCGTGTTCATTTGCCCACATAAATAGAACAAACAATTTAACGGTCAGCGGATGAGCCAGAATATTCAGGTTCAATTCCTGATCGGTTCCTCCTCAGGACTCCGCCTGACTTTGGGCACACTTCCTACTAGTCGTGCGATAACTGTGTAATAGCTGGAAAAAATGGAGATTTCATCTACTGGACGAAATTGTTGAAGTTTTGTTCATTTCCCCTAAACTATATCACTCCCGCCATGAAAACACCGTCGACTCAAAGATCGCGCGCCTTTCTGGACTCGATTGACAAAGAATTCTCAGAGCACTAGGTGAGAACGGCCATCAGATGTTCACACCTATCATCGGTTTCCAACAAGATTATCCAACTCGTTCGAATTGACTCTTGATCTTACAGACGGCATTTGAGAAGCACACCATGAGCTATTTGCTTATAAGCCAAGTGGTCAATACTTTATGTTCCGACATATGAAAAATTCACTGGTTGGTTGATGAGCGTGTAAACCGATGTGTGCAATTCATTCGTTCACCCTTATTTCGCTCCTTTCTCACTAGTTGGCGCTCCGGATGCCCTATTGGAAGCAGCAATTTGTGGAGAGAGCAGATCGTGACCTTGTGCCACGCATCTATAAGTTTGAAGACATGCTCACTGGTTTGATCTCGAACGAATGTATTGTCCGAGTTCTAAAATCTTCCAAATCATCTTCAATCATCCGATAAAATCAATCGAAGAAGTGTTCGGCCACCATGCTACCAACATTGATGACCCTATTGAGTTTGATGCTGACGCGATGCCTGGTTGTACAATGCACAAACGGTAGGTCACTATCAAAATTAATTTTAGCGGCGCATCTAGAATATTTTTTTAAAATACGGGTATGTAAGTAAGATTTGACTTTGTCAGCCTGTTCATTGTTTCTGGTTAGGTTCAAGGAGCATTTTGTTAATTGACTCAGTCCGTACAATGCTCCCAAGTTCGATGCCGCATCTGAAATTATCATCTACTTTGTTGTACGATGATTGGTTTAAGAAACTTCCAATTTTAAAAAATAAACACCAAGTTAGTCAGCTAGACCCAACTTTAGTGTCTATGCTTCTTAACACAATAATATCGTGAGTAAAAAACTACACCGCCAGATAAAATTACTACCCTCAGTACTAGGGTGTTTTATCTGCCAATCAGTCCACTTCCTAAACACGAACAGTTTACTAGAGTTGAGTTTGGGTTGGATTTGCAGATGAAGTTATTTGTGTCCGACTGTTTTTTCGGACATACCCATTAAGGAAGCGGAGCTTCGATTATAAGTGGTTAAGTCACAACTCGTCCATGAGATGTTTCGTTTCTTCCTTATATAAAACAATCATCTTCATATTTTTTGTGCACATTAGTGCACATAACACTAATTACCGTCATCTAAAAGCGAAACAAACAAATATAGCACGGAAGGAAATACCCCTAGTTGTAATGGGCGTTGCGGTTCAAAGCTCTCAAAACGACCCAAACTACTCATGAGTAGATTTAAAAGATGGCTACTCGTGATATTATCAAAGCGACAAAAGCTAAGGTTATATGTATCCGACTTGAGTCTCACCTATTATAAATTTATGTCACTACTGTTAATCAAATTCTCTCAGCTCACCATTATTTTCTAATGACAGTGGTCTTGTTGCTTGCCGAGAATTCAGGATTGATCGAAGTAGACGCTAGTCAACGAATAGCAAGCCAAAAGGTAACCTTTACTTTCTAGATATGTGCACGAACACATGAAAATTGAACTCTGATGGTCACACGACCTTAATTTTTCTGCCCGAAAAAAGCTACAGGGATTCACAGCTTACTGAATAATTTGACTCAGTTAAATTACAAATAAACTGTGAGAGGCTCCGAGAAGTGGGATATGGCAACCTTAACAATGCTGTGTAACAAAAGTTAGACGCGATACTTGAATAGTAAATAAAACCTGCATTGGTGACTTCTTGGGAATTCGCTATAAAAAAGAGTGTAAAGCTAAAATATGGCAGCTAGTATGGAAATGCAAACTCTACACTGTCATCTCAACCGACCAGCTGAAACCGCTTACAGTTCAGTAATGCTTATGTACTCTCTCAGATATGTGCAATGCACCATCAAGCATTGTATGTATATAAAACACAATCGATAGTGTGGATTGATTGTGGGTTGGTTCGCTCAGCTTGTAGGAGGTGAAACGTGGGTTGATGTCTATGTGCCTCTAGCAATCGAAAGTATCTGGCAGGGTGTATGATCAACCAAAAAGGACTTATTGATGTGTGCGATAACCCATGAAGATGAAGAGGAGGCGTAGGCAAAACCACCATTGAAAGAAGTAGAGATTGCGTATGGTTATCTAACAACCGCTTATTATTTGATCTCTAGATTTATGAAGATTATCAAAGTAGTAAACGCTCTTCTGAATTTCCGATTATATATAACTACCTCATTGCACTGAGCATTATTTATCCAATAGTTCATAGTGTTACTAACGCAATCCGCGGATGTTACCGTTAGACAAACAAAACTGTTGTAGGGCCGAGACAGCAAAGCCGTTCATCACACAGGGTCTAAAATAGCTACGGGATGAGTAGATTTGACCCGAATTCTCGCATACATGTCAAGCAATTCAGGCCAGACAACGTCCTGAAGAGAATGTACGTGCTGTTGCCAATTCACATCACGATTGCGCACTGTATACTCATCGTCTGTTAATGTGCGACGCTAAAATCATCAGCCTTTTGGTTGTTGGTTGTCGGCTGTAAAAATTTCCCCCCCAGCAGAGCATCAATGTTCGGAGGTAGGCAGTCATCATCTACGCAACATATCAACTAGGACGAATCTTTCGTTATTTATTAAAGCGAGAAATGTAGTCAGTTAGTGGAGATATCAAGGAAAATACTTAAGAGAAACTATTTTATCCAGAAAAGGAACCTGTCGCATAACCCGGTTTTGGAAATAAGCGCAAAATCTTTGCTCCATCATCTACTATTCATTAAGTGTTCAAGCTTTTTGGTGGAAAAAATCCACCACTTTCTATTTCTGACTGAATGTAATTGGAGTTTGCAAAGATTATTGTGACTTTGCACCTTTATTGTTACATGCAATTAAGTTTCCCACTCGCTTAGGACTAAAGGGATGAAATTACTGGCTTACTTCGGCTGCTATGTAAACATGTATTTTCACAGGTCTAAACATAAGAAACACTCAGTTTCCTACCAGTTTGTTCTTTGTACTCAAGAGAGTCGAGTCAAGAGTCGATCTAATCGATTGAATCTTATATGAAGTTCACCATTCGGGAGATCCATGGCTGATCAAGCTGATCTTGTCAGTCACCTTGTCAATGAAGTTCTCTCTACTACATCTCGTTATTTATTTCAAAATTCCTGTTTTTGATTGGTTAAGAAGAAAATTAAATCCAGTGACACTTCGGCTAGGTGTATTTTTCTCATTGGTTCCTTGCTCAAAGATCGTAATCATTTTTACATTTTGGAAATAGAGGAATTATCGCGTCTAGCTCTATAATTTGTCTCGCACACCAAACG